>JAHHZJ010002238.1:0-32145 GCA_021437245.1 Aegilops speltoides
CATGAACAAGGGTTGTTATTTGATTAACGAGGTCACATCATTAGTAGAAATCGATTGACATGACCCATTCCATTAGCTTAGCACCACGATCGTTAGTATGTATTTGCTACTGCTTTTATCCATGACATATACATGTTCCTATAAACTGAGATTATGCAACTCCGTCTACGGAGAACACTTTCTACATCACAACGTAAGCTGGGTGATTATAAAAAGTACTGGTGTCTCAAAAGGCGGATGTTGGGTTGGCGTATTCGAGATTAGGTTTTGTCACTCCGATTGTCGGAGAGGTATCTCTGGGCCCTCTCGGTAATGCACATCATGAAGCCTTGCAAGCACTACAACTAATGAGTTAGTTGTGAGATGATGTAATTCGGAGCGAGTAAGAGAGACTTGCCGTAACGAGATTGAACTAGGTTATTGGATACAGGGATGATCGAATCTCGGTGATAACATACCGATGACAAAGGAACAGCGTATGTTGTTATCGCGGTCTAGCAGAGCAAAGATCTTACGTAGAATATGTAAGGAACCAATATGGGCATCCAGGTCCAGCTTGTTGGTTATTGACCGAGAATAGTTCTAGGTCATGTCTACATTGTTCTCGAACCGTAAATGAGTCATCCATGCAAGGTTTCGATGGTGGTTATAATATGAGTTTATGTATTTTGATGTACCGAAGAAGTTAGGTCCGGATGTGATCACGGACATGGCGAGGAGTCTCGGAATGGTCGAGACATAAAGATTGATATATTGGAAGCCTATGTTTGGAGTTGGAATGGTTAAAGGTGAAAGCGAAATTTACTAGGAATGCTAGGAGGTTACGGAACCCCGGGAGTAAATGGGCCTCGATGGGCCTTGGTGGAGAGGAGAGGGGCAGCCAGGTGGCTCTGCTCCCTTCCCTAGTCCGTACTAGGACTAGGAGAGAATGACCCCTCTCTCTCTTCCCCTCAGGAATCCTAGTCCAACTAGGATTGGGAGAATCCTACTCAGTGGGAGTAGGACTCCTCAGCCGCGCCTCCTCCTCTGGCGCCGGCCCTCCCCCTGGCTCCTTTATGCTCTGAGAGGGGCACCCTTAGACACACAAGTTAGATCGTGAGATCGTTCCTTGGCGATGTCACGGTGCCCCTCCACCATATTCCACCTCGGTTATAGTGTCACTTAGAAGCAAAGCCTGCTGCCGATGAAACATCAAGATCGTCGTGCCTCGATCGTCTTGTGGAACTCTCCTCGACACTTTCGGCTGGATCGAGATGCGGGGCGTCATCGAGCTGTCGTGTGTCAAGAACTGGGGGCGTCAGATGTGGCCGGGATGAAATCGGATCGCGAGAGAACGTCTGACTACTTCCTCTACGTTGTGATCGCTTCGCCGGGTTCTACAAGGGTATGTAGATGAACTCTCCCCTCTCGTTGCTATACATCACCATGATCTTGCGTGTGCGTGAGGAAATTTTTGAAATTACTCGTTCCCCCAGCAGATGCATCGAGCGAGGTTTTTTCTATGGTTTGATGTTTTGCGAGTAGAACACAAATGAGTTGTGGTACAAGTCATACTACCTACCAGCATGTCATACTTTGGTTCGCAGTATTGTGAGATGAGGCGGCCCGGACCGACATGCAGCGTGCGGCTTCGTGAGACTGGTTTCACCTGAGCCTCGTTGCTTAAAGGTATTGGTGGGTGCTCTCTCTCACTTTAGTTGAGCACGGTGGCTGGCTACTTCCTTGAGAAGAGTTAAAGCAGTCTATTTGGCGAAATGTCGTTGTAGGTTTTTGATGCGTGGGTGAGGCTGGTTCTTGCTTAAGCCCGTAGCAGCCACGTAAAATTTGCAACAACAAAGTAGAGGGCGTCTAACTTGTTTTTGCGAGGGCATGTTGTGATGTGATATGGTCAGGCGTGATGCTATATTTTATTGTATGAGATGATCATGTTTTGTAACAGAAGTTATCGACAATGGCGAGAGCCATATGGTTGTAAACTTTATTGTATGCAATGCAATGCATACGTAATGCTTTACTTTATCACTAAGCGGTAGCGATAATCGTAAAGCATAAGTTTGGCGAGGCGACAACGATGCTCGATGGAGATCAAGGTGTCGCTTGCGGTGGCGATGGTGATCATGGTGGTGCTTGCAAGATGGAGATCATGAAGCACAAGATGATGATGACCATATCATATCACTTATATTGATTTGCATGTGATGTTTATCCTTTTATGCATCTTATCTTGCTTTGATTGGCGGTAGCATTATAAGATGATCTCTCACTAAATTATCAAGAGTGTTCTCCCAGTATGCTGCGTTGCCAAAGTTTGTCGTGCCCGGACACCACGTGATGATCGGGTGTGATAAGCTCGTCCATCTCTAGCAGGTGCAAGCCAGTTTTGCACAGAGAATACTCGGGTTATACTTGCAGAGCCTAGCATATCACGAATATGGCCTCGGAACACGGAGACCGAAAGGTCGGCGTGAATCATATAGTGAGATATGATCAACATAAGATGTTCACCATTGAAAACTACTCCATTTCACGTGATGATCGGTTATGGTTTGAGTTGATTTGGATCACGTGATCCTTGAGATGACTAGAGATGTCTTTCTAAGTGGGAGTTCTTAAATAATATGATTAATTGAACTTAAATTTATCATGAACTTAGTACTGATAGTATCTTGCTTGTTTATGTTTGATTGTAGATAGATGGCTCGTCTTTGTTGTTAGTTGAATTTTAATCGTTCCTTGAAAGCAAAGTTGAAAGATGATGGTAGCAATTACAGGATTTGAGTCCGTAACTTTGAGGATTATCCTCATTCTTGCCTACGAGAAAATTCGTCTGGATGCACCGCTGGGTAGCGGACTTCTTTCTTTGAACAACGCGGATGTTAGTGAGCGTCTGGCGAGCAAAGTGATGACTACTCTATAGTTCGATGTGCCATGCTACGGCTTAGAACCGGGACTTCAGCGGCGTTTTGAGCGTCATGGAGCATATGAGATGTTCGAGGAGTTGAAGTTAATATTCAACAGAATGCCCGGATTGAGAGATATGAAGTCTCAATAAGTTCTATAGGCTGCAAGATGGAGGAGAATAGTTACATTAGTGAGCATATACTCAGAATATGCGGGTACTACAATCACTTGACACAATTGGGAGTTAATCTTCGGATGATTGTGTCATGTGAGAATTCTCAATCACGCCACCCAAGCTACAAAGGCTTCGTGATGAACTATAATATGCAAGGGTTAGTAAAGACTATACAGAGCTCTTAGCATAATGCTAAAGGCTGCGGAGGTAGAAATCAAGAAGGAGCATCAAGTGTTGATGGTCAATAAGACCACTAGTTTCAGAAGAAGGCAAAGGGAAGAAGAAGGGAACTTCAAGAAGAGCAGACAAGCAGAGTTCTGCTCGGGAGAAAGAAACCCAAGTCGGACCTAAACACTGGCCGAGTGTCTTCTCTGCAAGCGATAGTCCTTTGGGCGGAACTACCCCAAGTATTTGGCGGATAAGAAGGATGGCAAGGTGAACAAAGGTATATGTGATATACATGTTATTGATGTGTACCTTACTAGAGCTCGCTTGTGCTTTTGGGTATTTGATCTGGTTACATTGCTAATATTTGCAACTCGAGCAGGGGACTCTGGATTAGCGAACAACGGCAAGGGCGAGGTGGCGATGCTGCGTGGGAAATGGTTCCAAAGTCGATGTGATCAGCGATTCGACGCGCTACCTCTACATCTACCTTGGGATTAGTTTTAGACCTAAATAATTGTTATTTGGTGCTGCGTTGAGCATGAACATTATCTGGATCTTGTTTGATGCGAGACGGTTATTCATTTAAATCGAAGAATAATGGTTGTTCTATTTATATAGGTAATATCTTTTATGGTCATGCACCCAGCAGAAGAATGGTCTATTTCTTATGAATCTCGATAGTAGTGATACACATATTCATAATGTTGAAACCAAAAGATCGAGTTGATAATGATAGTGCAACTTATTTGTGTAGCTTGCCGTTTAGGTCATATCGGTGTAAAGCGCATGAAGAAACTCCATCTTGATGGACTTTTGGAGTCCTTGATTATGAATCACTTGGCACTTGCGAACCGTGCCTCATGGGCAAGATGACTAGAACACGTTCTCGATACTATGGAAAAGCAGCAGATTTGTTGGAAATCATACATCTGAGATGTATGTGTCCGATGAATGTTGAGGCTAAGTGGCGGATATCGTTATTTTCTCACCTTCACAGATGACTTAGCAGATATGGGTATATCTACTTAATGAAACATAAATGCTGAAACATTTGAAAAGTTCAAAAGAATTTCGAGTGAAGTTGAAAATCATCGTAACAAGAAAATTAAATTTCTACGATCGATCGTGGAGGTGAATATTTGAGTTCTGAGTTTGATCTACATTTGAAACAATGCGGAATAGTTTAGCAACTCCATACCGGAACACCACAGGCGTAATGGTGTGTCGAGCGTAATAATCGCACTTTACTAGATATAGTGCGATCTATGATGTCTCTTACAGATTTACCGCTATCGTTTTGGGGTTATGCTCTAGAGGCGGCCGCATTCTGCTGAATAGAACACCATCGAAATCCGTTGAGGCGACACCTTATGAACTATGGTTTGGCAAGAAACCAAAGTTATCGTTTCTTAAAGTTTGGGGATCACGATGCTTATGTGAAAAAGCTTCACCTTTGATAAGCTCGAACCCCGTCGGAATGTGTCTTCATAGGATACCCAAAGGAAGCGATTGGGTACACTTCTATCACAGATCCGAAGCAAGACATTCGTTGCTAAGAATGGATCCTTTCTAGAGAAGGTTTCTCTCGAGAAGAAGTGAGTGGGAGGAAAGTGGAACTTGATGAGGTAATAGTACCTTCTCCCTTACTTGAAAGTAGTTCATTGCGAGAAACCGGTTTAGAGACATCTACAAGTAGTGAGGAAGTTGATGATGTTGATCATGAAACTTGGATCAAGTTCTTCTGAACCTCGTAGATCGGCGGAGTAAGATCACTTTTGAGTGGTGCGGTAATCCTGTTTGCAAATCATGCTACTAGATCATGATGAACCTCGAACTATGATGAAGCGATGGTGAGCCCAGTTCATAAAATGGCTTGAGGCCATGAAATGCGAGATGGGATCCATGTATGAAAACAAAGTATGGACTTTGGTTGACTTGCGAGGTGAGCAAGCAATAGAAAACAAGTGGATCTTCAAGAAGAAGGCGGCGTGGCGTAATATTCTGCGTACAAAGCTCGACTTGTCGCAAAGGTTTCGACAAGTTCAAGGGATTGACTACGATGAGACCTTCTCACCGTGGCGATGCTTAAGTCGTCCGAATCATGTTAGCAATTGCGCATTTTATGATTATGAAATTTGGCAAATGGATGTAAAGCTGCATTCTGAATGGATTTACGGAAGAAGAGTTGTATATGATGCAACGGAAGGTTTTATCGATCAAGGGGCTAACAAAGTATGCAAGCTCGGCGATCCATCTATGGACTGGTGCAAGCATCTCGGAGTTGGAATAAGCGCTTTGATAGTGTGATCAAAGCATTTGGGTTTATCTGAGACTTTTGGAAGCTGTATTTACAAGAAAGTGAGTGGGAGCTCTGTAGCATTTACGATATTATATGTAGATGACATATTGCTGATCGGAAATGATATAAATTCTGGATAGCATAAAGGGATACTTGAATAAGAGTTTTCAATGAAAGACCTGGTGAAGCTGCTTACATATTGGGCATTAAGATCTATAGAGATAGATCAAGGCAGCAATTGGACTTTCACAAAGCACATACCTTGACAAAATTTTGAAGAAGTTCAAAATGGATCAAGCAAAGAAAGGGTTCTTGCACGTGTTACAAGGTGTGAAGTTGAGTAAGACTCAATGCCCGACCACTGAAGATAGAGAAAATGAAAGATGTTCCTATGCTTGACCATAGGCTCTATCATGTATGCAATCTTTGTGTACGGACCTGATGTGTGCCTTGCTATAAGCCTAGCGAGAAGGTACCAAAGTAATCCGAGGTGGATCAGATGACATGATGGTCAAGAACATCTGAAATACGAAAGGACTAAGGATATGTTTCTACGTATATGGAGGTGACAAAGAGCTCATAAATGGCAGTTACGTTGATGCAAGCTTTGACAGCGATGGGACGATTCTAAATCGCGAGACGGATCGTATTTACACTAAGCGGAGGCTGTCGGTTAGTGCAGTTCTAAACAAAGCGTCGTGGCGGGATCTACATGTGAAGCGGAGTACATAGCAGCTTGGGCGGCTAATGAAGAGTGCTGGATGAAGGAGTTCATATCCGATCTAGGTGTCATACCTAGTGCATCGGGTCAATGAAAATCTTCTGTGACAATCTTTGGAGCAATTGCCTTAGCAAAGGAATCGATTTCTGAGGACCAAGCACATCAAGAGGCCTTCAATTCCATCCGGGACTTAGTCGAGACGTGGAGACATAGAGATTTGCAAGATACATACGGATCAGATATGTTGCGAACCGTTGACTAAGCCTCTTCCACGAGCAAAACATGATCGCACCAAGACTCCATGGGTGTTAGAATCATTACTATGTAATCTAGATTATTGACTCTAGTGCAAGTGGGAGATGAAGGAAATATGCCCTAGAGGCAATAATAAAGTTATTATTTATTTCCTTATTTCATGATAAATGTTTATCATTCATGCTAAATTGTATTAACGGAAACATGATACATGTGTGAATGAATAAACAAACAACATGTCACTAGTATGCCTCTACTAGACTAGCTTGTTAATCAAAGATGGTTATGTTTCACGACCATGAACAAAGGAGTTGTTATTTGATTAACAAGGTCACATCATTAGTAGAATGATCGATTGACATGACCCATTCCATTAGCTTAGCACCGATCGTTTAGTATGTTGCTCTGCTTTTATCCATGACATATATGTTCCTATAACTATGAGATTATGCAACTCCGTTTACGGAGGAACACTTTGGGTGCTACCAAGCGTCTGGCATGGCGGGTGATTATAAAGAATCTACTAGGTGTCTCAAAAGCGAGATGTTGGGTTGGCGTATTTGAGATTAGGTTTTGTCACTCCGATTGTCGGAGAGGTATCTCTGGGCCCTCTCGGTAATGCACATCACTGAAGCCTTGCAAGCACTACAACTAATGAGTTAGTTGTGAGATGATGTATTCAGGACGAGTAAAGAGACTTGCGTGCTTGAGATTGAACTAGGTATTGGATCTGCGCGATCGAATCTCGGGCAAGTAACATACCGATGACAAAGGAACAACGTATGTTGTTATCGTCGACCGATAAAGATCTTCATAGAATATGTAGGAACCAATATGGGCATCGGTCCGCTATTGGTTATTGACCGTGAATAGTTCTAGGTCATGTCTACATTGTTCTCGAACCGTAGAATCCATTGCGCAAGGTTTGATGGCCGGTTATTATGAGTTTATGTATTTTGATGTGCGAAAAGTTGGTCCGGATGTGATCACGGACATGACGAGGAGTCTCGAATAGATCGAGACATAAAGATTGATATATTGGAAGCCTATGTTTGGAGTTGGAATGGTTCGGGTGGCGGGAATTCTGAGATGCAGGGAGGTTCTGGAACCCCGGGAGGTAAATGGGCCTCGATGGGCCTCGGGGAGAGGAGAGGGGCCGCCCGGTGGCTGTCGCGCCTCCCCCCTAGTCCGAATAGGACTAGGAGGAGAACCGCCCTCTCTTTCCCTCCCCCAATCCTAGTCCAACTAGGATTGGAGAGTCCTACTCAGAGGAGTAGGACTCCTCGCCAGCAGCCCTCTTGGCCATGACCCCCTCCCTGGCTCCTTTATATCAGAGGCGGGGGCACCTTGAGACACACAAGTTGATCGTGAGATGGTTCCTTAGGCGTGTGCGGTGCCCCCTCCACCATATTCCACCTCGGTTATACCGTCGCAGAAGCTTAAGCGAAACCCTGGCAGTGAAACATCAAGATCGTCCTGCGCGTCGTCTTGTGAAACTCTCCTCGACACTCGGCTGGATCGAATCTGAGGGGCGTCATCGAGCTGTCGTGTGTCAAGAACTGGGGCGTCAAGAATGCTTGGCGCGGAGGATCGGTCGGATCGCGAGGAAGCGTCGACTACTTCCTCTCGTTGTGATCGCTTCGCTTGGTCTACAAGGGTATAGACAACACTCTCCCTCTCGTTGCTATACATCACCATGATCTTGCGTGCGTAGGAAAATTTTGAAATTACTACGTTCCCCAACACTTCACTGGAGTTTGTCGAGCCACACTTGCAAAGGTCTCTTTAAGCACATATTCACCTATCGCTCCAGGAGCGGTGAAAAAGGCGGAGTCAGGATGGCGATAGGACTAAGGTTATTCAGAGATGTCTTGAGGGTCTTGGGATTGAGGATATGAGGAGCAAAGGTACTTTTCAGGCCATGACCCTTCTGAGTCGGGTCGAGAGGATGGGGAGTCGAGCCTTGTTCTCTTTTGCCAAGGCAGTCGGCCTTGACTTGATCTACTGGTCTCCTCCGTTATCCATGGGCCAGTGAACAAGCCCTCTTCTACGAAGGTGCTTCCACGAAAGCCGTAAAAATGTTGATGGGCGTGTAGTCCAGCTCGTTGGGGCGGGTGGGCGGTATGGACCTTCTGGAGGTGCTTCCTTAGGCAGCGGCGCATCAACGCTTCGATCCCGAAGCCACGATGTGGCTGTCTTTGTGGAGCTTGAGGATGAGACACTAGATTCGAGTCGAAGCGATCGGCGGCCTTCTGTTTGAAGGTGGATGACTACAATCACGGGGAATAAGGACTGTTGGAAGCGTAGTAATTTCAAAATTTTCTCCTCTGTACCGCCAAGATCATGAGTGATGGCATAGCAGCGAGGGAGAGTGTTGTCTACGTACCCTCGTGGAGCCAGAAGTGGAAGCGTTGACACAAGCGTGGGGAAAGTCAATCTTATATCTCGGTCCAGCAGTCCAAGCACCGTTACTCCGGCACCTCCGAGTTCTTGACCTGCTTTAGCTCGATAGCTTTTGATCTTGATCAAGCGAGGCGCGGGGAGTTAGTTCCGTCGTACGGCCAGCGTGGCCGATCTTGATGTTCTCATGCCAGCCGCTGCTGCCTACAATATGACCAAGGTGTAATCTTGTAGGGAGGGCGCGCTGCAGCTAAAGGCGATCTCAATGATCAACTTGTTGTGTCTATCAGGTATCCCGCCCCGTATATAGGAGGGAGGGAAGAGGAGGCCCGCCCTAAGGGGAGGCTGCCCTAGAAAGTGAACCTACTCCAAGTAGGTTTGTTGCCCCTCTAATAGGAGTAGGAGAGGGAAGGAAGGGGAGGAGAGGAAGGGGCGGCCCCCCCTCCCAATTCGAGTTGGGCTTGGAAGCGCCCCTCGCTCTCCTTCTCTCCCTTCCACTAAAGGCCAATAAGGCCCATATACTTCTGGGGAGTTCCCGTAACCTCCGGAGACTCCAGGTGTAATCCCAGCCATCATCAGGAACCTTTAAATTGTCCAAATATGTCCGTCAATATATCCAATCTTTATGTCACCGACCATTTCGAACTCCTCGTCACGTCATGTTACATCAGACTCGGAACAACCTTCAGTCAGCAAAATACATAAACTCATATAATGCGGACTACGATTTGAACAGTACATGAACCGTCTCGGTCGATAACCAATGCGGGACCTGGATGCCCTATTGGTTCTACATATTCTCGAAGATCTTTATCGGTCGAACGCATAACAACATCGTTGTTCTTTGTCATCGGTATGTTACTTGCGAGATTGATCGTCTTATCAATACCTAGTTCAATTCATCCGTCCAATATATCCCATCTTTGTCTCGACCATTTAGGACTCAACATAAACTCACAGTTCGAGAACAGTCAGGAACTGCCTGTAGAAGTGATCAGTTACGTTAATGACGTTGGTAACACACAAAGTATTCTCCGATAATACAGGCATAGTCATAAAGACATGTATGAAATGTAAACAGAAGCAATAACAACGTCTTAAGCGATGGGTGCTAAGCTAACGAATGGGTCATGTCAAATCAATGTTTAAAACATTTAGGCAAGAGCCAACTCAAGGAGACAGTGATTGCATGACATATTGAAAACGTGTATTATGTTTCGGTTAATAGATTTAACATGAATAATAAACATTTATCATGATAACTAATAAAATAGTAACGATGTGCCTCTAGAAACCTACATCTGCAAATCAATAATCTAGTTCACCTCGCCATGTGATTAACATCGATAGTTCACATCATCATGTGATTAACACCCATAGTTCACATCGCCATGTGACCAACACGAAAGGGTTTACTAGATTCAGTAATCTAGTTCATATCGCTATGTGATTAACACCCAAGAGTACTAAGGTGTGATCATGTTTTGCTTTGTGAGAATCTTAGTCAGCGGGTCTTTCACATTCCGATCCGTTATGTATTTTGCAATTTCTATGTCTATAATGCTTTGCGAGCTACTCTAGCTAATTGCTCACTTTCAATGTATCTAGATCGAGACTTAGAGTCATCGGATGGTGTCAAAACTTGCATCGGCGTAATCCTTCGATGTGAACCTTTTATCACTTCCATAATCGAAACATATCCTTATTCCACTAAGGATAATTTTGACCGTTGTCCAGTGATCTACTCCTAGATCACTATTGCCTCCTTGCCAAACTCGGTGCAAGGGTATACAATTGATCCGGTACACAGCATGGCATACTTTATAGAACCTATGGCCAAAGCATAGGGAATGACTTTCATTCTCTTTCTACCTTCACTGCGTGGTCGGTTTTGAGTCTTACTCAATTTCACACCTTAGTAACACTGGCAAGAACTCTTTCTTTGACTGTTTCCATTTTGAACTACTTCAAAATCTTGTCAAAGTATGTACTCATTGAAAAAAACTTATCAAGCGTCTTGATCTATCTCTATAGATCTTGATGCTCAATATATAACAGCTTCACGAGGTCTTTCTTTGAAAAACTCCTTTCAAACACTCCTTTATGCTTTGCAGAATAATTCTACATTATTTCACGATCTACAATATGTCATTCACATATACTTATCGAAAATCTGTGGTGCTCCACTCACTTTCTAGTAAATCACAGGCTTCCTTTGCAAGTCTGTATAAACTATATCTTTGATCAACTTATCAAAGCGTATATTCCAACTCCGAGATGCTTGCACAGTCCATAGATGGATCGCTGGAGCTTGCATTTGTTAACACCTTTAGGATCGACAAAACCTCTTGGTTGCATCACATACAACTCTTCTTTAATAACTCCATTAAGGAATGCATGGTTTGCTTATCCATTTGCGATTTCATAAAATCAGCAATTGCTAACATGATTCGGACAGACTTAAGCATAGATCTGGTGAGAAACTCTCATCGTAGTCAACACTTTGAACTTGTAAAGAAAACCTTTTGCGACAATTCTAGCTTTAATGATAGTAACAATACTATCGATTATGCGTCTTCCTCTTAAAATCCATTTAATTAACATGGCTTGGCGATCATTGAGCAAGTTAATCAAAGTCCATACTTTGTTCCCATACATGGATCATATCTCAATTTTATGGTCTCAAGCCATTTCGTGGAATCTGGGCTCATCATCGCTTCCTCATAGTTAGTAGGTTCATCATGGTCTAGTTACATGACTTCGAGGCTGGATTACCGTACCACTCAGTGCGGATCTCACTCTGTTTACCTCGAGATTCGATAGTAACTTGATGAAAGTTACATGATCATCATCATTAGCTTCCTCACTAATTGGTGTAGTAGTCACGGGAACAGATTTCTGTGATGAACTACTTTCAATAAGGGGAAAGGTACAATACCTCATCAAGTTCTACTTTCCTCCCGCTCACTTCTTTCGCGAGAAACTCCTTCTCTAGAAAGGATCCATTTAATAACGAATGTTTTGCCTTCGGATCTGTGATAGAAGGTGTACCCGACAATTTCCTTTGGGTATTCTATGAAGCGCACTTCTCGATTTAGGTTTGAGCTTATCGAGGATGAAACTTTTCACATAAGCATGAGCCCCAAACTTTAAAGCGACAACTTGGGTTTCTTGCTAAACCACGTTCACATGGTGTCGTCTCAGCAGTTTTGATGGTGCCCTTTTTAGCGTGAATGCAGGCGTCGTTAATGCATAACCCAAAAACAATAGTGGTAAATTAGTAGAGACATCATAGATACTATATCAATAAAGAATGCGGTTACAATGTTCGGACACACCATTATGATGTGGTGTTCGAGGTGGCATGAATTTGTGAAACTATTCCACATTGTTTTAATTGAAGACCAAACTCGTAACTCAAATATTAGTCTCCATGATCAGATTGCGAAACTTTATTTTCTTATTCGATGATTTTTCCACTTCACTCTAAAATTCTTTGAACTTTTCGACTATTTTAGACTTATGTTTCATCAAGTAGATATACCCATATCTGCACAAATCATCTTGTGAAGGTCAGAAAATAACAATACTTGCCATGAGCCCTCATACTCATTGGACTGCATACATCAGTATGCATTATTTCCAATAAGTCAGTAGCTCGTTCCATCGTTCGAAGAAAGGAGTTTTAGTCATCTTGCCCAAAAGGCGCGGTTACATAAGCATCAAATGATTCATAACCAAGTGGTTAGAAAATCCATCTTTATGGAGTTTCTTCATAAACTTCTGATATGACCAAAATGGCGATTACCACAAATAAGTTGCACTATCATTATTAACTTTGCATCTTTTGGCATCAATATTATGAATATGTGCATCACTACGATCGAGAGCCAACAAACTATTTTCGTTGGGTGTATGACCATTGAAGGTTTTATTCATTTAAATAGAACAACAATTATTCTCGATTTTAAATGAATACTGTATTGCAATAAACATGATCAAATCATATTCATGCTCAGCATAAGCGTAAAATAACATTTATTTAGGTTTAACACTAATCCCAAAAGTATAGGGGTGTGCGATGATGATCATATCAAACTTGGAACTACTTCTAACACTCATCGTCACTTCCCTTCAACTAGTCTTTGTTTATTCTATAACTCATGTTTGAGTTACTAATCTTAGCAACGAACAAGTATCAAATACTCGAGGGCTACTATAAACACTAGTAAGCACATCAATAACTTTGTATATCAAATATACCCTTGTTCACTTTGCCATCCTTCTTATCCACCAAATATTTAGGGCATTTCCGCTTCGAGTGACCATTCCCTTTGCGGTAAAGCACTTAGTCTCGAGGCTTAGGTCCAGACTTGGCTTCTTCACTTAACGACAACTTGCTTTGTTCTTTCAGTTCCTTCATCCCTTTGCCCTTTTCTTGAAACTAGTGGTCTTGCTAACCATCAACACTTGATGTTCTTTCTTGATTCCTACCTTCATCGATTTCATCATCATGAAAAACTGGGAATCATTTTCATCATCCTTGCATACTATAGTTCATCACGAAGTTCTACTAACTTGGTGATGGTGACTAGAAAAATTCTGTCGATCACTATCTTATTTGGAAGATTAACTCCCACTTGATTCAAGCGATTATAGTACCCGGACAATCGAGCACATGCTCACTAGTTGAAACAATTCTCCTCCATCTTTTAGCTATAGAACTTGTTGGAACTTCATATCTCTCAACTAAGGTATTTGCTTGAAATATTAACTTCAATTCTGGAACATCTCATATGGTCCATGATGTTCAAAACATCTTTGAAGTCGATTCTAAGCCATAAAGCATGGTGCACAAAACTATCAAGTAGTCATCATATTGAGCTAATAGCGTTCATAACATACGCATGCTGCTCTGCAATAGAGTGCATCACCTAGCGGTGCATTAAGGACATAATTCTTACGTAAAGCAATGAGGATAAACCTCGGATCACGGATCCAATCGCATCATTGCTACTAACACAATTTTCTCTAAGAACATATAAACATATGAAAGCAACAACGCAAGCTATTGATCTTACAACATAATTTGCAAAATACTACGGGACTAAGTTCATGATAAATTTAAGTTCAATTAATCATATTGCCAAGAACTCCCACTTAGGCAGACATCTCTCTAGTCATCTAAGTGATCACGTGATCAAATCAACTAAACCATAATCGATCATCCGTGAGATGGAGTAGTTTTCAATGGTGAACATCACTATTTGATCATATCTATATGATTCACGCTTCGACCTTCGGTCTCCGTGCTCGAGGCCATACACGCATATGCTGGGCTCGTCAAGTTTAACACTGAGTATTCGGCGTGTGCAAAACTGGCTTGCACCCGTTGTAGATGGACGTGAGAGCTTATCACACCCGATCATCACGTGGTGTGCAGGCACGACGAACTTTGCAGCAGTGCATACTCGGGGAGAACACTTCTTGATAATTAGTGAGAGATCATCTTAAAATGCTACCGTCAATCAAAGCAAGAATAAGATGTATAATAGATAAACATCATATGCAATCAAAATATGTGACATGATATGGCCATGATCATCTTAAGCCTTTGATCTCCATCTCAAAGAAATCATCATGATCTATAAATCGTCCACGGCCGCGACACCATGATCTTCATCATCTTGATCTATATCAATGTCATCATCACATGGTTGTCTCACCAACTATTGCTCTTGCAACTATTGCTATCATATAGCGATAAAGTAAAAGCAATTATTTGGCACTTGCATCTTATACAACAAGGGAGACATCCATAGGGCTTACGCGATTGCCGATAACTTCAACAAAACATGATCATCTCATACAACAACTTATATCTTATCACGTCTTGACCATATCACATCACAACATGCCGCAAAAACAAGTTAGGCGTCCTCTACTTTGTTGTTCCAAGTTTTACGTGGCTGCTACGGGCTTAGCAAGAACCAATCTCACCTCGCATCAAAACCTAGCGATAGTTTGTCAAGTTGGTGCTGTTTTAACCTTCACAAGGACCGGGCGTATGCACTTTCAGTTCAACTAAAGTTGGAGCAGCCACCGCTAGTCACACATGTGCAAAGCGCGGCGGTAAAACCAGTCTCGCGTAAGCGTCTGGCGTAATGTCGGTCGAGCCGCTTCATCCAACAATACCGCCGAACAAAAGTATGACATCTTTGGTAAGCGGTATGACTTATATCGCCCACAACTCACTTGTGTTCTACTCGTGCATATAACATCAAACCATAAAACCTAGGCTCGGATGCCCTTTGTTGGGGAAGCGTGGTAATTTCAAAATTTTCCTCGCTTTACGCAAGATCATGGTGATGGCATAGCGAGAGGGAGTGTTGTCTCTCGTACCCTCGTGAACCCGAGCGAGCGTTGACACAACATAGAGGAAGTAGTCGTCGTCCTCCGGTCCAACCGATCAAACACCGTTACTCGGCACCTCCGAGTTCTTGACACGCGTCTGCTCGATGGCGCACCCGATCTCCGATCCAGCGGTAGCGGGGAGGAGTTTTCGTCGACATGATGGCGTGGTGGCGATCTTGATGTTCTCTTGTCGAGGGCTTCGCCTAAGCACCGCTACAATATGACGAGTGTAATCTTGTGGGTGGGGCTACTTGCACGGCTAAGGCGATCTCAATGATCAACTTGTGTGTCTATGGGGTGCCCCGCGCCCGTATATAAAGGAGGGAGGGAGGAGAGGCCGACCTAAAGGGGAGCCTGCGCTAGGGGCAAACCTACTCCAAGTAGGGTTTGGCCCTAATAAGTAGGAGGAAGGAAGAGAGGGGGAGGAGAGAAGGAAGGGGGCGGCCCCCCTCCCAATCAGATTGGGCTTGGGGCCCCTCCTTGCTCCTTCTCCTCCCTTCCACTAAGGCCCAATAAAGGCCATATACTTACCGGGGGGTTCCGGTAACCTCCCGGAACTCCGGTATAATCCCAATCTCATCCGGAACCTTTCCGGTGTCCAAATATATCCGTCCAATATATCAAACTTTATGTCTCAACCATTTTGAGACTCCTCGTCACGTCCGTGATCACATCCCGGACTCCGAACAACCTTCGGTACATCAAAATACATAAACTCATAATATAAGCATGTCCTTGAAACCTTAAGCGTCACGGACCCTACGGTTTGAGAACAATGTAGACATAGTAGAGACCGTCTCGGTCAATAACCAATAGTGGGACCTGGATGCCCATATTGGTTCCTACATATTCTGAAGATCTTTATCGGTCGAACCGCATAACAACATACGTTGTTCCTTTGTCATCGGTATGTTACTTGCGAGATTGATCGTCGGTATCAATACCTAGTTCAATATCGTTACCGGCAAGTCTCTTTACTCGTTCCGTAATACATCATCTTGCAACTAACTCATTAGTTGAAATGCTTGCAAGGCTTAAGTGATGTGCATTACGAGAGGGCCAGAGATACCTCTCAGACATTGGAGTGACAAATCCTAATCTTGAAATCGCCAACTCAACAAGTACCTTCGGACACACCATGAAACACCTATAATCACCCGATTCGTTGTGGCGTTTGGTAGCACACAAAGTGTTCCTCCGATGTAAGCCGAGTTGCATAATCTCATAGTCATAGGAACATGTATAAGTCATGAAGCAAGCAATAGCAACATACTAAGCGATGGGTGCTAAGCTAGCGGAATGGGTCATGTCAATCAGATCATTCAACTAATGATGCTGACCTTGTTAATCAAATAACAACTCCTTGTTCATGGTTAGGAAACATAACCATCTTTGATTAACAAGCTAGTCAAAATGAAGCATACTAGTGACACTCTGTTTGTCTATATATTCACACATGTATTATGTTTCCGGTTAATAGAATTCTAGCATGAATAATAAACATTTATCATGATATAAGAAATAAATAATAACTTTATTATTGCCTCTAGGGCATATTTCCTTCAAGGACAACCCTCGAGGCAGGAGAGATCAGCCACTCGATCATTCCTACGCGGACCTGTATGCCCACTTATGCTCAATTGTAATCTTGCTTTATTCATTACCTTTGATGCAAATTGGTCGATTGACCTTTGTTTTTGTTCTATTATGCATCAGGCACCTTGAGTTATACTCGATGCCCAATGGGCCTTGAGGGCCTTGGCCGAGGAGGAGGAAGGAAGTGGAAATGGCGGCTTGGGGAGGAGTGGGATTCGAGATCTTGATGATGATGATGAGGTGATGACTCTGGTGAGGAGGAAGAAGAGGAGGAGGAGGAGGAGTTGCACCTCCTCGCTCGGAAAAGGCGGCTCGAAGCTTCGTCCATGACCACTGCACCCGGCGTGGTAAGGGGTGCATGTTGTCGCCTGATCGACTAAGCATCTCTCAGACCACTTCTCGGCGCCGCCCGAGAAAGCTCGAAGCAATCTCGGTGGCGCCGTCGAAGCCGGTGAAAGTATTGCGAAGATGAAGATGGTGATTCCCACCATATCGAGGGGTAATGGTGCTACTTGAGTCTTCTTGTTCCACATGAATTTATTTTGATCGACTCATGAGTTAACCGTGACTTACGGAATTGCGGTCTTTGCTACCGATACTTGGACGGGTGAAGATCATGAGATGGAAGGCGTTGCCACTTCTAAACCTGGTATGTCCTTCATAATTCCGTCTTGACCCGATCGACTCGTTGTTTCTAATTTTTGATTCTTTTCAGCAGCTCCATCTAACGTTGTTATTGACCTTCTGGCGGCGATGATGAAGAACCACTAAAGTAGAGGAGGAGCGGAAAGCGATACGCTATGGCGACTCAAGGCGTGCGGCACCGAACACTGGTCGCGGTGGGAGAGAACATCCTTTTCGGCCTACGTATCTTTTTGCGGTGCCGTTGATGAGTCTTTCGCCCCGTCGTCAAGTGCTGCACAGCCTTCACTTTTCTCGACCCACTCGTCCGGAGGACCAAGCGATGCTGAAGAAAAGCAATCGCCCGGGCAGGAGTTATGATGGAAGCGAGTGAAGGCCATCAGAAACCATAGGCTGAGCTATGGCGTGATTCAGCTCTCGAGTAATGTTCAGGTCGATCGGTCACGCTGTTACATTGGGATATGATATCTGAAAATTCTTCTTTACAGAAGTTCTAGTGATTGTCTTACACCTTTGGGTGTGTCGGTTGAAATTCGGGTTAGTGGGGGGCACGCTGAGTGCACCAGCGTATGTAATCCCCAAGGCTATGGTGGACTCTTTGGCGATCGACCATAGTATTTATATCTTTAGTTTTCCTTTATTCGACTAGGTGAATGGATTCATAAACGGTGGGGGGCACGCTGAGTGCACCCAGCAGTGTAATCCCAGGCGTGGTTGTGATGCTGTGATTGACTCTGATCTGAAAATATCTCCTATTTTTTTGTTGGTGGGCTGGTTGACTCTAACAAATAGAACTAGTGGGGGCTGCTGGTGCACCTTTGGGTGTAATCCCGAGACTATGGTTGAATGTTTGTATTAGAGCGTAGTCTTAAAGCATATGATTTTCCTTAGTCACTTTCGGAGTGAATTGTCTTTGACATCTGTCGATTGATTCTTGTAGAAATCCTGCGACCTTGCGGCTCGTTATCTTGAGTTGGAGAACAAACACATCCAGCTCGAACTTGATCTGAAGGCTGGCAGGAGAACTTGAAAGCGAAGGAGGAAGCTAAAGGTATGTTTGGTGAGAGGCTTTCGTGGATGCCTTTGCCTTGTTTGTTTGAGTCGACCTTCTTTGTAACTGCAGGCAAAGTGAGGATGCTACTGAAGAAGAAAGACCTTGAGTTGGCGGGAAATCTGGCGGCTTTAGAAAACCAAGCTCGCGGATGAGAAGCTGGCCGATCACTAAACGAAGAAGAAAACACCAATCTGAAAGCTGCTCTTGATCTTGCCAACAAAAAGTCGGTCGGTGAAAAGTGATAAGATTGCCTGGTGACAAAGGCGATGAGTTGGTGGGAAAGAAGAGCGATCTGGAGGTTTATCTGGGTGGACTCGCCAAGCTATTCGTCATGCTCGAAGGTAATCTTTTGTACCAAACAGATATTTTAACTATGATCTTTCCATTAATTTGTTGTCTTGACTCGGTGGTTGTGCTTGCGAGAATTTTGCTAGAACTTTGAAAGAGGCTGGTGCGGTAGAAGTAAACTGGATCCCATCAACTCTCTGTGAAGGATGAAGTCACCATGAGCGTGCTCGGGTTGAATCTCGTGTTCTTTGCCCGTGGTCGATTATCTTCATGAAGTGAAGGTCTACTTCTCGCACCGACACCACCTCTCGGCGGAGAGAAGCGCTCGAGAATGACCTCAAGTCTCGATGATTCGGTGAACACGGTCCCAAGTCGAGTGCAGGAGTGGAAGAAGTCTTACGCTGGGTGTGGTGTGAGCGTTGCCCTATCTCGGCTCGCGTTCACTTTGCAAGGATCTCGGCGAGAGGACAAGCTGGCGGCTCTTAGGGTTGCTAATACCAAAAGCACGATTTCGGTCTTTCATGGAAACCTTCGCCATGCGCTGCCACTCGGATTCACGAATGTAATCGACACGGATGAGTTTGTTGCACCTTCAGCCCTCCACGGGAGGGGTAAAAACTTTCCCAGCTTGATCCTTTAAATTTGCCTTGGTATGCGAGAGTGATTTTTGTAACCGACAAACTTTAACGGGCTTAGCGCTGAGCACTTCGGTTCCGTTAGGTGTTATCGAACTTGGACTCGACGTTTAAATATGCTTGCATTTGGTTTGAGGTATCTTTTGCGAGGTTAAGCGAGGTGCATGTTGCAATCGACTTGTTCCCCAATACACTTAGGTAGAAGCTTGGGCTGCGGCTAAGCCCAGTGGGAGGTGCACTCTCCACTCGGTGGGATTCAAAACTTGAGACCTTTGAGCTGCGGCTAAGCCCCGAGTGGGAGTCTGCTCTCCCACTCGATGGGATTTTCAAAACTTAGGCGACACCTTTGGTGCATCTAAGCCCCAGAATGGGAGGTCTGCTCTCCACTCGGTAGGATTTTTCAAAACTTAGGCGAGCTTTGGGCTGCTGGCTAAGCCCCGGTGGGAGGTCACTCTCCACTCGGTAGGATTTTCAAAACTTAGGTGAGCAGCAGGGCTGCAGCTAAGCCCAGTGGGAGTCTGCTTTCCACTCGGTAGGATTTTTCAAAACTTAGGCGAGCAGGGGGCTGCTAAGCCCCCAGTGGAGGTCTGCTCTCCACTCGGTGGGATTTTCAAAACTTAGGCAAGCTTGGGCTGCATCTAAGCCCCCAAGTGGGAGGTATGCTCTCCGCTCGGTAGGATTTTCTGGCGTCTCTCTTATGGAGAACACATTATACTTGTGGCGTGGCTCGGAAGGAGAGGGTGATGGTCGACCTGCACCTCGTCCTCCTTGCGGGCGCCGTTATACTTATTAGCGTGCTCGAAGGAGAGGTGGCGGTCGACACACCTCGTCCTCCTTGCGAGGCGCCACGTTGTACCTATTGTGTAGCTCGAAGGAGAGGGTAGTAGTCGACCTGCACCTCGTCTTCCTTGCAGGCGCATGTTTGAATTTGAACTTAGGCGAGTGTTTAAGCTGCAGCTAAGCCTCCGGTGGGAGGCTGGCTCTCCCTCGGTAGGATTTTTGAAACTTAAGTAGTACTTGGACTGCTAAGCCCCGGTGTGAGGCAGGCTCACCACTCGGTAGGATTTTTGAAACTTGGCGTGTGCTTGGGTGGCTAAGCCCTCGAGTGGGAGGCTGGCTACGCCACTCGGTGGGATTTTCTTGAAACTTAGGTAGTGCTTGGACTGCAGCTAAGCCCCCAAGTGGGAGGCTGGCTCGCCCCACTCGGTGGGATTTCTTGAAACTTGGCAGTGCTTGGACTGCAGCTAAGCCCCAGTGGGAGGCTGGCTCGCCACTCAGAAGGATTTTATTGAAACTTAGGCGAAGCGGATTAGCTAGCTAAGCCCCAGTGGGAGGCTGGCTCTCCACTCGGCAAGTTTTTACAAACTTAGTGACGGATTCGCAGCTAAGCCACAGCTTGAGGGAATTTTATTAAATGAATAAAAATGACATCAATCATTGGGGAAATATGCGCTATTATCTTGTGAAACATGAACTCTGAAGTACTTTTATTACAATTCATCGAGGAATACTTAGGTGTAAAAGGCGGAGCAACTCCGTGTTCCAAGCTCGGGGCTCGTCAATGTTGTGCTTTCGGCGTTGTAGAGAAGTGCAGCTCCGTTGTGGAGAACCTTGGTGACGATGAAGGACCTTCCCAAGAAGGAGCAAGCTTGTGAGGTTTCTGCTGATCCACTCGGAGAACCAAATCTCCTTCCTAGAAGGCTCGACTCTTCACATTTTGGCGTGGAAGCGATGCAAGTCTTGTTGGTAAATGGTCGATCGGATCGAGCCATCTCCCTTTCTTCCTCTAAAGGTTATTTGCATCCGGCGCTTGTTACCTTGACGATTGTAGAAACTCGACCGAGGAGGCGTTGTGGAGCAGGTCACTTGGCAAGACCGCCCGGCTCCGTAGACCAAGAAAAGCGAGTTCTTCGATCGAAACAGTTAGGCGTGGTCCTTAGACCCCAAAGCAACGAGGAAGTTCATCGACCCATGCTCCGGCCGCATGCTTGAGATCACGCATGATCGGGTTTCAACCCTTTGAGAATCAAGCCATTGGCTCGCTCCGCTTGTCCATTCGGTTGGGGATGGGCGGCTGAAGCATAGTCGACTTGTTGCACTGAGATGTGCAGAATGCTGAATTCCTCGAATCAAAGTTTGACCCATTATCGGTGATGATGTTGTGTGGGACTCCATATCTGAATATCAATTCTCACGATGAAGGCGATAGCGATTACCGGCGTCAAGGTTTTGATGGGTTTAGCCTCGATCCACTTGGTGAACTTGCGACTACTACGGCACATGTGTAAAACCGCTTGACCTGTTCTCAAGGGCCCAACCATATCAATCCCATCTGCGAAGGGCAGGCGAGGTGGTATGGTCTTGAGCTGATCACGGGCTTGTGTGACATGTTGGAGTAAAATTGACATCCCTCATACTTGTCGACTATCTCCTTTGCCATTTCATTCGCTCTTGGCCAATAAAATCCGACTCGGTATGCTTTGTACGATGGTCGAAGGGCGCATGATGTAGCCACAGGTCCCAGTGGATGTCATCAAGGATTATCCGACCTTCTTACGGCGTTATGCGCTTGACCAACTCGATCGCGCTCTCTGTATAGCTGCCCCTTGATCACGGTAAAGGCCTTGGATCGTGCGGTGATCATCGAGCTTCTTCCTCGTCCTCCGGGAGCTCTTTTCTCAAGATATACATGATATAGAGTGCTTTGTCAATTGGGAATGATCACTAAAGCCTCCATGACCAAGTCGACCCTGCTAGAACTTCAACCTCGGTTGGATCTGTGGCACTCTTGGGCTGCGGAGCTTCTTGATAAAGGATCTTCTTTGGCCAGATGGAGTATGGATATGCTCCAGAACACATCCTTTGGGAATGGCTTCTATCTTGGAGCCTATTTTGCCAAATCATCGGCCGCTTGGTTTTCGATCGGGGTATATGATAGAGCTCTAACCCTTGAACTTCTTTTCAAGCTTCCTCACTGCATTGCAGTTATCCAGTCATAGCTGGGCTTCTAACGTCCTCCTTCATCACTTGGTTGTACGCACCAAAACTGAGTACGCCATAAACCATAAAGCTGACGGACGCCAAGTGAAATGGCCATCATGCAACCCATACAAAAGGGCCTCGTATTACGCTTCATTGTTGGAGGAATCGAAGTGAATCTGGAGCACATATATCTGAGCTTATCTCCTGCAGAAACCAAAACTACCGACACGGAACCATTTAACATCTTAGAGCCATCAAAAACATGGTCGATGCTCCAAGTGAACTTGAGTGTCGGCTCTTCTGTTCAATCCACTCGGCGAAATCTGCTATTGCTTGGGACTTAATGGCTTTCTTTGCCTCAAACTTGATATCAAGGAAGGAGTTCAATCGCCCATTTAGCCACTCGACGGTTGCATCTTTGTTGTGCGAGAATCTCTAAAAGTGGAGCATCGTATTTGTAATGGAATGATCGGAGAAATAATGAGCAACCTTCTTCGTGGTCATGTAGCTCCCATACACAAGCTTACGATAATGAGGATATCTTTGCTTTGATGGAGTCAAAACTTGGAAAGATAATACCTTTGGTATTGAACTTTGAAGGCTTTCCCTTCTTCTTCCGCTCGGCCGTAAATCTTGTCTTGACGACTTGTCCTGTGGCTGCAATATAAAGCAGCAGAGGCTCTTTGCTGATTAGACAGCAAGCACCGGCGGAGTGAGAAGCGAGCTTTTAGCTCGGGAAGCGCGCATCGACCACGGAGTCCACTCGAACTTGTTTGCCTTCTTCATCGTTCGGTAAAGAGGTAATGCCTTTTCACAGTCGAGAGATGAATCGACTTACTTGACCAAAGCATCGATAAACCACGGACATCATGCACCCGCGCAGTGCGTTTGATCGGAGATATAGTGCCAACTTTTCCTGGATTACCGTCGATTCCTCGTTTGGAAGCGAAAACCGAGTAACTTTCCACGGGAACTCGAATGTGCACTTTGATGGATTGAGCTTGATATCATACCTCCTGAGATTGGCAAATGTTTCCAGCGAGGTCGGTCAACAGTCGGAACCCTTCGCGATTTGACCACAATATCATCCATATGCGCTTCCATGTTACGACTGATTTGAGTGAGTAAACACTTACGAATCATCCTCATGAACATAGCTCCGGCATTCTTGAGGCGAATGGCATGGTGACATAGCGAAGCACCGAATGGAGTGATGAAAGCTGTTTTGATCTCATCGGGTCCTCTGAGCCGGATCGATGGTATCGGAATAAGCGTCAAGAAAAGACAATCTCTCACATCCCACCGTCGAGTCGACAATCTGGTCGATCACGGGGAGAGGAAAGTGATCTTCGGGCAGCCCGATTGATGTGTTTGAAATCAATGCACATGCGGAGTGACTTGTCCTTCTTGGGAACCATGGCGACATTGGCAAGCCACTTTCGGAGTGGTATATCTCGGATAAACTCTGCATAGCGGTCGAGCCACCTCCTGCCAATGGCCTTCCTCTTACGGGCGGCGGACCGTCGAAGATGTTCTTTGACAGGTTTTGCTGTTGAGTCTACTCTAAGCGATGCTCAGCCAGCCCCCTAAGAACACTTTCGACATGTTAGCGAGCTTCCATGCGAAGATGTCCCGATTCTCCGGAGGCGGATGGCGCTTCTTCCTATTTAAGGTCGAGGTTGTGGAAATATGGGTGGGAGCTGCATTGGGGTTGATTCAGTGAATGTGAGCGGGCTTTGTCTCACCGAGACGGACTGAAATGCTGATTACATGGCGAGCTTGTTGCTGCATAACAAATCACTCGGTTGCATTTTCTTGTATCCCTCAGCTCGACCATTGTTATCTGGGAATCGGCAATTTCGAGCCTTTACGAACTGCTCTTACGCCTTCTTCCGATTGCGGTGATAGTCATCACGCCCTTGGGGCCGGGCATATTTAGTTTGAGGTACACGTAACATGGTGGGAGCCATGAACCGTCGCGTAAGCTGGCCTCCCCAAAATAGCGTGGTAAGCGCTCGAAAATCCACGACTTCAAATGTCGGCCTCTCTTTGCGGAAATGCTTGAGTCACGAACACCACATCGAGCTATTTGGCGAGTGGCTCAGCCTTTTTCGGTATAACTCCATGAAAACTCATGTTGGTGGCGCTCGATCTGGTCATAGGAATGCCATTCCTTTCAGCGTCTCTGCATACAATATGTTGAGTCCGCTACCACCATCCATTAGCACCTTCGTCGGTCGAGTGCCTTGACGACCCAGGTCGTCCACAAAGCTTGCCTCCGGGGTGGCTATATGAGTGGGTGATCAGGCCCGATCGAATGTAATGGGAGTTTGGGACCATCTCGGATAGCTTGGTGTCGCAGGGGCGACCATATTTACCTCACGATTGATAACCTTCAATGGACTTTGCTCTCCACATCGGCAAAGATCATCCAGTGGAATTAACATGAGGATATCCTCCATCTTTGTCCTCCTTGTCCTCGGCTTTGTCGACTCTTTTCCCTTGTCCTTGGGCTATTTACCTTGGGCTGCTGGATCGAGAGCGGCATTGGCGAAATGGTATACTTGGGTATGAAATTACCCTCTTCGTCTTTCTTTGTGTGGATGTGACACGGCAGATCCATCACGTCATTCCCTTCCTTATCCTTTACCTTCTTGGGGTTCCAGGATCCTTTGGGTTTTCCCTTGAACTTGCCCTGAGTCACGGCCAGAGCTTCTCCAGGAGCCGTTGGTTCGGCCTTCCGCTTCTGCTTCCGACTGGAGTTTCCTTTCTCCGACTGACTCGGCTTGTACTTGCCGCTCCGGAGTCGGTCCTCCTCTTCACCATTGGCGTACTTGGTGGCAATTTCCATCATTCGACTTAGGGTCATATCCCCGGTCCGACCAAAGTTCAAACTTAACTCTCTGTTCTTTACACCATCCTTGAAGGCGCAGACTGCCTGACGATGAGACACGTTTTCCACCGTATGATGCAAAGTAATCCATCTCTGAATGTAATCTCTTAAGTTTTCATTAAACACGCACGCAGAACTTGCAGCTCTGTCAATCCAGCGGTAAGCTTGCAAGGTCCCTCGAATGTCTGTGAACACTTTCGGGAAAGACCTTCCCAGAGTAAATGCTGCTAGGAGCTAGCTGATTCAACCACGCCCTAACCGAACCTTCCAGCATAGTGGTAAATGCTTCATAGCTACCTCGTCATTTCCGCATGTAATCTGTACCGCCACTCGGTAGTCTTCAAGCCGGGTTTCAGGCTTGGACTCACGAGTGAACTTACCTCCGGTTGCCAACCTGAAGTTGGGGGAATCACACAGGCTCTAATAGCCTATTTGAAACATTACGGACCCGAAACATGGACTCGGCTGCTGAGTGGGCGCATCTACATCATAGCCACCTTGATGAGCCCTGTTCGATCGACCAGGACCTTGCGATGATGGACCCGCGCGTCAAAGCACAGGTTCTCTGGGTCGGCCAGACTCTTTGCCCAACAACTTGAGCTGGCGCTGTCATCTTCTTTGTCGATGGGCGTAAGACCCACCTCTTAGGGAAAGCGGGCACTCGGCGCCTATCATCCGGATCGAATTGGTCACCGTATTGGTCACTCGACCTTCCAGCCCCTCGGCATGCGCTTGAAGGCGATCTTAGGCTGTGAGCGGTGAACTGTATTACTGCGCCGGATCAATTGTGAATCTGTTGCATGGTATGACCGCAGCTGAGTTTTGGTCCCTAACGCTCCGGAGCAAATCTCCCCGATCTGCATCAAGCCCTGCCAGACCTCAAGCTGGAAAAGCTGAATTGACTCTGCGATACTGGGCTGCAGTTGCTAAATTACGAACCGGGGTTCGATATACCAGAGTCGGCTACAGGGAAGGAGTTGACATCGGCTGGAGTCGAATTTTCGTTGCGTAGCATTTAAGCCGAGTGCTCATTTGGAGGTTCTCTGTCGAGTGCGTTCAACCAAGTTATTGGCGTGCCTCCTCCAAAGCGCGAGCCTCGGGAGTTTCTCTGTGATGGGAGTATCGCGAGCATCCACGTTCTGCGGTGAAGTTCTTCCCTTTGCGAGGGAAGTAAGTGGCTCGAGGTTGATATTCCTCATGGGCTTTGCGGGTGCGCCTCCGCCGTCCATCCCGTCATTGCGGGGGAAGTCGGGAGGACTCACGAGGCCATTGACCATCAGAACCTCCGCCGCCCGGATCGCTGGCTTTGTCGCACTTCGGATCACAGTCTCTCTGAGCCAGTCGGCAGATCGAGCAGTCGTAGAGAGATTCGTCGGGCTCGATTGCCCGTGAGTTGGGTGGTGGCCGGTGGCGAGCCACCGCATACCTCACCCTGCTTTGAGCCCTCGACCTACTGAGCGCTTGCTTGTTTGGCGGAAACGAGGAAGGAAGGAAGAGCAGTCGTGCCCGTCTGGTCGATGGTTGCCGCAGTGAGCGCCCTTGAGACACATGCCCGTCATCGTCGCCCCAGGACGGGGGCAGCGTCGATGTCGAGTGGATCCTCCAGGAGCCAAGCGGAGGTGTCGTCCGATGAAATTGAGCCGCTTGAGAGCGGATCTCGTGGCCCTCGACCAAAACTCCACGAGAAACCATGATGAAGGCAATGGAACAATTGCACCTTCTCAAAAATCGCTAAGACACCTGCCCCACGGTGGGCGCCAAGCTATCGTGGTTCTAAGTCACGATAGTAGAATGGGGGTGAGTATGAAGGCAAGATCCTAGCTATGGAGGCGAGTTGTACAAACAAGGGATATCTGAGTTGAGGCCCTTCTCGGGAGGAAGTGTGAGCCCTCGTCTCGGAGCCGGAGCCGGTCTGTTGGATTCCTGTTATCACGTGGGAGTTACAGGGGGTCAGACCCTTTACCTTTGAGGAGGGTGGCTTATATAGTGTCCGCCCGGACCCTCCGGGCCTCGATTATGTAGGGTTTAAAGTACATTAAGGCTAGGCGTTCTGTAGTAGCATGCCCATAAAGTGTCATCATGGCCATAAAGACTACTTAATTCAGACCGTTTGGATGCAGTGGCTCTTGACCTCCTGGTGGTGGTCAGTGAGTCAACCTGTGGTCGGAGTCCTTGAGTCAGTCGAGTGAAGTCTCTCTTGAGTGGTTTGAGGCGGCTTCTTGAGGATGTCCTTGGGAAGGGTATTTAGAGACAGGTCCGTGACCCTACCCTAGGTACATGACTTCATCGATCCTCCCTCCCTGTTTCCGCTTGGCCCATAGCCTTCGGGTGATCAAGGAAGCTTCAGCGATGGGTGAGGAGCCTTGCAGGTGGCCCGCCGGTCGGCCACTCCCAAGTGGATGATCAGGCCAGCCAGATCTCTCTGGCTGTTATTTGCAGCTCCGTGGGGAAGCGCATCCAGATGCGGCAGCGATGATCCGATGGCGGAGGTTGTGATGGTCAATGGACCCGCAGTCCTCCAGTTTCCCGCACCACTTGAGTTGATGGCGAGGCGACACTGGCACACGCCCGCCCAGAATATCAGCTGAGCCCCTCACGTCGCTACAAAGGGAAGAGCGCCATTTGGAACATGGATGCTGCTGCATACTCCTATACGTTGGAAAACCCCACGAGGCTCGTGCCTTAGAGGGCAGCGCGTTTGGCCAACTTGGCTGGCGCCTCGGCGGAAGAACCTCCAGCGAGCACTCGACGAGCATCATCTTGTGCGAACAGGTTCAGAGACTCGGTCGGCGTCAACTCTTTCCACCACCGACTCGGGTATATCGAACTCCAATTCAGAATCTGGTAGCTGCCTTCCATTATAGCGGTCGATTCAGCCTTCCCGTCGAGAGGCTGGCGAGCGCTTACTACTGAGTCCGAAGATTTACTCCGGGCAGCGGAGATCAAAATTCAGCCCATATCCACGGTCACGGAACAGGATTCACAGCAAGATCGTCGTCGTGAATACGATCGATCGACCCATAGCCCAAGATCGCCCCGGCGTGAGGATGTGGAGGTCGGCGTGATCGATTATGATGACCCGATTCAATCGTGATGATGCGGCGTCGATGCCCTCCTCCCCAAAGGGTGGATGCGTGCGCGCCTCGGCGACAAGATGACGAGCCTTGACATAGTGTTGGGCGAAGTGTTCCGGTCGACCCAGAAGAACCGAGGCTTTGATGCTAGATCCATTGCTCGTTCAAGGTTTGGTCGGCGAGGAGCGAGCTCCTGAGAGAAGGCCATGGCAGAGATGTGCCCACCAGCGGCGAGTTCACGTCTCGGGACGAGAGTGTTTTAGGCGGAGCCATCGAGGGAGCGGTGATTCCTCAACCGGGTTGGCGTGGAGTCGATAGAGTTCCTTTGGTGAGTCCAAACATGATGCTTAGCTTGAGGACTACCGGGGTGGCTTTACAGATTGGCGGCGGCAATGATGAGGTGGCCATGAAACATACGCACCTTATCTTTGGAGGGCTCGGCGAACATGGTTGAATCGATTGGCACCCAACAGCATTTACACTTAGGAAGATCTTGCACGAGTGTTTGTTAGGACATTTGAAGGAACTTGCAAAGCGACCAGTGAGGTTAAACGAGCTGCATGTTTGTGTGCAAAAGTCGAGATGAAACTACGAGAGGTTACATCGAGAGATGGATCACACTACATCACACGGTAGAGAATGTATGTGATCACCAGGCAGTCTGTGCCTTCAAGGAAGGCGTTAAGAATAGAGAGCTAAGTTTGAAATTCGATCGGACCGGAGACATGACCCTGAGTCGAATGATGGAGATTGCCACCAAATATGCTAATGGTGAAGAAGAGGATCGGCTCGGATTGGCAAGTACAAACCAGCCGCTCATGAAAGCCGGAGGAGAAACTCGGTCGGAAGCGAAGCGGAAGCCGAACCGGCTGCTCTGGATAAGCCTTGGCCGTGACTCGAGGAAAGTTTAAAGGAAACCCAAAGGGTCTTGGAACCCTAAGAAGGTGAAGGAACAAGGAAGGAAATGGCGTGATGGATTGTGTCGTGCCACATCCACACGAAGAAAGATGAGGAAGGTAAATTCATTTACCGAAACATACCACTTTCGGCGATTAATCGGCTCTTGATCCGACAATTCCGGAAACAGCCCAAAGATAAGGAAAAGGAGTTGGACAAAGTTGAGGGACACAGAAGATAGTGATGATGGATATCCCGGTCAATTCCACCCGATGATGTTTGCTGATGTTGAAAGCAAAAGTCGATTGAAAGTTATCAACGAGAGGTGAATATGGTTGCTCGGTGGCCTTGAGTTATACTGAAATGGCCTCGGACTTCCATCACATTCGACGATCCGATCATCAGCATTATAGCCACCTGGGAGGCAAGCTTTGGTAGTCGACCCGGTCGTCGAGGGCACTCGGTGACTAAAATCTTGATGGATGGTGGCGATTAATCACTGAATATATTGTATCGCGAAGGCTATTTGAGGATGGGCATTACGATGTCGGACTCGATTACCCGGCATGAGTTTCAATGGAGTCATTCACGGAAAGAAGGCTGAGTCACTCGGCCAAATTGCTCTTGATGTAGTTTGGTGACTCCTAGAATTACTGCCGAAGAAAAGTTGACATTTGAAGTGGTGGATTTCCGAGTGCTTATCACGCTATTTTGGGCGAACCGACGCCTTTTGCCCGTTTATGGCTCGACCATGCTATGTGTACCTCAAAATGAAGATGCTGGTCCCAAAGGTGTGATCACTATCGCTTGTGTGGGAAGAAAGCGGAAGAAGTGCTTTAAGAAAGGCTCAAAGATGCGCGATGCTTTCGGATGGCGATGGTAGTGCTGAAATACTTGACTCTGAGCTGCGGATCCGAGTGGTTTATTTGAGAGCCAAGCTTCACTAGAAGTCGGCGATTTCGGTCGAATGAGACAGAAAGCTTCACATTCACCCGACCGACCCGGTCTTGCTCCGACTCATATCTCTACAACACTCGACTCCAAATAGGAAGAAGCGCTCATTGAGTTCCTCCGTGAAGCTGGGACATCTTCGCATGGAAGCCTGGCGACATGCGGTATTCGAGGGGCTGGTTGAGCATTGACTCTGAGTCGACTCAAAATTGAAACTTCCGTCAGACATCTTGACTGATCGCCCATCCGGAAGAAAGGCCATTGGCGAGGAGTGGCTTTCGGCTCTTAATAGCGAGTTTGTCGAAAATTACTCCTCCAAGTGGCTGCGCCATGTTGTCATCGTCCCCAAGGACGACAAGTCGCCGGCATGTGCATCGACTTCAAACATATCAAGTGGGCCTGCCTAGAGACCATTTTCCTCTCCCATGCATCGACCAAATAGTAAACTCAAGCTGCGGGATGTGGCGCTTTGTCTTTTTAGGCGCCTATTCAGGTTACCATCAGATCCGTCTGTATGGACCGCGAGATTAAACAGCTTTCATCACTCCATTCGGGTCATACGCTGTATCACCATGCCATTGACCTCAAAGATATAAGACCCGCGTTCATGAGGATGATTGAAGTGTTTGCTCACTCAAATCACTGGAATGTGGAAGTATACATGGATGATATTGTGGTCGAATCACGGAAGGGTTCCGACCTATTGGTGACCTTGCTGAAACATTTGCCAACCTCGGGAGGTATGATATCAAGCAATCCATCAAAGTGCACATTTGGAGTTCTGGTGGAAAGTTCCTCGGTTTTCGTTTCGAGCGAGGAATTGCGCCAACCCGAAAAAGTTGGCACTATACACGAATGAAAGCATCATGCGTGTGCGGGATGTCGAAGCTTCTTGGATGCTTGGCGCTTTAAGTCGATTCATCTCGTCTCGGTGAAAAGGCATTGCTTCTTTACCGTGATGAAGAAGTCGAGACAAGTTGAGTGGACTCTCGAAGCTGATGCGCGTTGCGAGCTAAAAGCCTTGCTCTCCACCCAGCCGGTGCTTGCCCTAGTCAGAAAGCGCCTTCTTGCTTCATTGCAGCCGCAGGACAAGTCGTCGATCTAGATTACTACGATCGGCGGAAGAACAAGGAAAAGCCTTTAAAGTTCAGCACCGTATATTATCTTTCCAAAGTGTTCACCCATCAAAGCAAAGATACCCTCATTATCGAAGCTTGTATATGGGATTTATATGACCACGAAGAAGGTTGCTCATTATTTCTCGATCATTCCATTACGATTATCGATGCCCCATTATCGGAGGTTACGCGACAACAAAGATGCAACAGGTTGAGTGGCAAAATGGGCATTGAACTCCTTCCCTTGATATCAAGTTTGAGGCAAAAAGCCATCAAGTCCCAAGCAGTAGTTGATTTCATGCAGAGTGGATTGACAGCAACTACCGACTTCGGAGTTCACTCGAACCTTTGGACCATGTTATTTGATGGTTCTAAGATGTTGAATGGTTCAGTCTTTGGGTAGTGTTGGTTTTCCCCGAGGAGATAAGCTTAGATATGTGCTCAGATCCACTTTGATTCCTCCAATACGAAGCGAATCTGAGCACTTTTGTATGGGTTGTGTATGGCCATTTCACTGCGTCCATCGCCTCATGGTCATATGGCACTCAGATTTGGTGGTTAATCGGCGATGAAGGAGTGGGACGTGAAGTCCACCATGATCGGTTACTACAATGCAGATGAAAGCTAGAGAAGAAATTTGAGGGGTTAGAGCTCCATCATATACCCGACGGAAAAAATCAAG
>JAHHZJ010002239.1:0-35604 GCA_021437245.1 Aegilops speltoides
GTTGGGCAGGCCCGGTGTCCTCTTGCCCTTCTTATGAAGGGCCTGCGGACTCGGAACCGGGGTTCAGTGGGAGTTGGGCAATCGGGAGGTTGCCCGGGCACCTCCGGGCCTCCCCTCGGTGGGTCCCCTCAGGATCCCACCTCGGCGTCGTCGGCGTCACAAGGGGTGGGCGGTGGAAGAGAATCCATATTGGCGTAGCCAAGGACCCTTTCCAAGCGGGAAGATTCCTTGGGGGCTCGGTTTACGCATTAAAGGACACCATGTGGCAAAAAGAAATTTAAATCATCGAATTTGGACACTTACAATCTTGCGAGGCTTGGCCTTGAGGCCCTCCTCGTCGCCATCGTGGGGTTGGCGGGAATGGAGGGGAAGGTCCTCCTTTCGGACCCTTGGCCCCCCGTTGGTGGCCTTCCTCTTCTTCTCTCCCGGCAAAGGGCCTCTTCTCCTCCTCCTGGGGAGAGTCGTCTGAGTCCGGATGATGAGTCGATACCACTGATGCGGGAACTCCTTGGGTTCCGTGGCCCTTTTCTTGCCTTCTTCTCGGCACCCGTAAAGTCGGGACCGCCCGTCAAGCGGGTGTCCTGGGTCTTGGAAGGGCCAGACGTTAACTGTCGGGGCGTCTTCCCGATCTGTTAAAGGCATTGTGAGTTTAGATCCCGCATAGATCAAACTATGAAAAAATGGTGTCCCATAAAGGATAACATACACCTCGCCCGGGGGTTTGCATCTGAATCCGCGATCTTGATCGCGGATCGAAACTTCTCCGCCTTGAACGCACCCTCGGGCAACCGTACATCATTCGAAACCCGCTCGAGTCGATCTTTTCGGATCAAACTCCACAAATGAAAGGACCCGTTCTTTGGGGGAGAATCGGGGGAGAGCATGCGGATCCATTGACAAGCAAGCTTCTTGTTCACGGTCAGAGGCGGTGGAGTCGGTGGCTCCTCGAACTACCCAAAGCCCTTCTCCCGGGGAGGTGAGATGCATGGGGATGCAATCTGAACTTCGGGGCCGCTGCCCATTTAGGGTCCGGCTCGGTGATGAAACCACCCGATTGCCACCCTTTGATGGATTCCATGAAGGCACCTCCGCCAAGTGGCGTTGGGCATTTTTCCCACCATGGCGCCTCCGCTCCGGCGGGCGCCCTTCACCACCTTGACTTGACATTGAAGGTCTTTAGCCACAGGCGAAGTGGGGCTGGATCGGAGGAAGGCCTGCCATGATGATCGCCGAGATGTTGAGGATGAAGTTTGGCACCGGATCGTGGAAGTCCGAGGCCGTAGTGTACATGAGCCCGGGAAGGATGAAGTGGAAAGCCCGTCCGTGGAGGAAGTGGGGAAGGAATCGACCCTCTCATGGGGCCGGGGGTGGGGATGGTGCCCCTCGTCAGGCGGCCGGTGCATAATGTCGCGGACAGGTATCGGCCTTGAGTTTCTCGATGTGCCCCTCCGTGAGGAGGCCATCCACCTCCGCTCCGGACATGGTGGAGAAGGTTGAGGCGAGATGTGCGGACTTGGGCTGGGCTCGTCTGTGAGATGGATAAGCAAAGGAGGAAGAAGGCATAGGTAAAAGGTGGATCCTTATCCCTTATATATGGGCGGACGAAACTATCGTCCCCACCGCTGGTAAAACTGCTTATCTCCCAAGCGCCACAATCAATGGCGCGGTTGGGTTACCCGTCCGTATTGATGGGAATCCGGAATAAGGGAACGATCTCCTTGACAAGGCGTGCCAAAACCGCTTTGCTAAGCGCTAAGGTGGTATAATAAAAAGCGATTCAAGTAAAGGCTTGGTAGTGGTGTGACATCACCCAACAAAATCGTCGAGATTGAGCTTTGTACATATTATTCTCTCTATGGTGGTATGTGGAATTTATTTTGCGAGCGGACACTATCGGTGTTCACAATCTTCCATGAATTATTGGAGGAACCCGCCTTGCAATGCGAAACAATATCGTGCGGACTCGTCATCATTGAAGCACGGTTAGGGCTCGAGGAGTCTGGACTGGGGAGTGTCGGATAGCGGACTATCATCATCGGCCGGACTCCAAGACTATGAAGATACAAGATTCAAGACTTCATCCGTGTCCGTGGGACTTTCCTTGGCGTGGAAGGCAAGCGCAATCTGGATATGTAGATCTCCTACCATTGTAACCGACTACTGTGTAACCCTAGCCCTCTCCGGTGTCTATATAACCGGAGGTTTGAATCCATAGGGCGGACAACCATTACAACAATCATACCCAAGGACTTCTGGGTTTAGCCTTTGTCTGTGGTAGATCCCTCTTGTACTACCCTATCTCTTCAATAACGGGGAGGTTTTATCCATGGAGGCAACCATAAAAACCCCCGGCCCTTGCTTCCTGACCCCATCCGTAGGCCCTTTGGGACCCCTACCAATCCGCGGTTTGAGACCCCCCGGAGGGTAAATTAAATCTCTTGGACGGGCTTGGGCAACCTTTGGGACCCCCCGGTCCCGGTTTTTGGTCCTTGGGGGGGGCTACTATCTCCGTCGGAGAGAGCATCGCTGGACCTTAGGCAGCGAGCGGACAGTCAATCCACTCATGTCTCCACACAATCGATCAAATACACTGTGACTTGAGTAGTCGAGAAAACTCACAGACGAAGGTGGCGGCATGAAGTCCGCAGATCCTCGGATGTGGGGAGAGTACTTGGAGGCCTTGAATAGCACCTTCCATGCGCTTTTGTCGTCATGTCGTAGAAACTTTAAAGCATCGGTGTTCGGCAGGGGCGAACTCCCAGATTGAATGCCCGTCTTTGGCACGGAAGAATTCGGTGGACAAGCATGACCTGGATCATGTTGACAAGCTTGATGTTCTTGTCCTTCATGTTTTTGATGCAGTTCTAGAGTCCGGTCAGCTTTGCAGGTTCGCCCCAGGCCAGGCCCTTCCTTTCCCAGGAGATGAGCCGCGTGGGGGTTCTAGATCGAAATTCGGGGGCCGCCGCCTAGTTGGAGTCGCGCGGCTCGGTGATGTAGAACCACCCTGATTGCCACCCTTTCACGGTCTCCACCAAGGAGCCGCTAAGCCAGGTGACGTTAGGCATCTTGCCCACCATGGCCCCTCCGCACTCCGGCTTGGCGGCGCTCGATCTTGACTTCGCAGAAGATTTGCGACCACAAGCCAAAGTGAACTGATCGCGGAGGAAGGCCTCACACCTGACGATAAACGCCGAGATGTTGAGGGCGAAATTTGGGGCTAGATCATGGAAATCTAGCCCATAGTAGAACTATGAGCCCATGAGCGAAGGGATGAAGTAAATCGATCCACGGACGAAGTGGGCGACAAACAGGACCCTCTCGTGAGGTTCTGGAGTTGGAATGATCGATCTTCCCGGCGTCCGGTAGCTGGTGCATGATGTCTGCGGCCAAGTATCCGGCCGCCCGAAGCTTCGTGATTCGCTTCTCCTTCACGGTGGAGGCCACCCACTTGCCTCCTGCTCCGAACATGTTTAGCTATGATGAGGACTTGGGCTAGGTATTTGGAGCTCGAGGAGGCAAGGATGAGCAAAAGGAAGAGAGGCATGGGTAAAAATGGGGAGCCCTTATCCCTTTATACTAGGCTGACGGCGGTTAAGCCTCCCACTTGCCCGTTGAGAATCGCTTACTTCCCAAGCGCCACGATTGATGGGCGGCGTTGGAGTTACCGATACCGTATTGATGAGAATCTGTGATAAGGGACCACGATCTACTGCTTTGACAAGGCGTGTCAAGAAACACGCCTGCAATCTGGCATATGGCTGGTTGTGGGAAAAGCAGTTCAAATAATGATCGACCATAATGACATGTCGTGGTGTCTAAAAAGGTTGGCAATGAGATTACGTTTATAAATACCATTCTCTCTACGGTGGCAAGTGAAGATCATCTTGCGGATCCGGACATGGTCTAAGTGTTCGATAATTACTTTGGAGTATTCGGAGATGGAACCCGCCTTGCAATGCGAAGACAAGATGCTGGCGCGGACTCATCGTCATTGAAGCTTTGGTTCGAGACTCTTGAGGAGTCTGGATTAGGGGTATCAGGACGGTGGACTATATATCGTTCGGACTATTGGGTGAGAAGATACAAGACACAAGACTCAGTCCATTAATAGGATGGGACTCTCCTTTGCGTGGAAGACAAGCTTGGTGATCTGGATATTGTATTTCCTTCCTTGTAACCCGACTCCATGTAAACCCTAGCCCTCAGGTGTCTATATAAACGGGAGGTTAGTCCTAGAAGGCCAATCACAATTACAATCATAATCATCATAGGCTAGCTCCTGGGGTTTAGCCTCCACAATCTCGTGGTAGATCTACTCTTGTACTACTCATATAAGTCAATATTAATCAAGCAAGAAGTAGGGTTTTACCTCCATCGAGAGGGCGAACACAGGTAAACATTGTGTCCCTTGCTTCTGTTACCATCGACCTAAGAGCCTTGCAGGTCGGGACCCCTACCGAGATCCGCGGTTTGACACATCGAGGGCCTACCATTTACATTGTTTTCTTGGAAGTGCCGGATCGGCTGGTACTATTCTTGCTATGAGCCAACGGCTATCTTCGCTTTGCCTAAGCGGGTCATAGGTGATGTGAGGGCTGCCATGGACTTTGGCTTTTCTTGGCGAGATATCGTCGAAGCCATTTTATCGTGAATCTTTGTGTTTGAGGCTGCTAGAGCCTCGGCATCCGGACGATCGACAATTTAGTTCTTTTTACTAGGAGCCCGGTCCAAAATTTCTGGTGACTCTCAAGACTCTTTGGACTATGTATTTGAGGTCATCGGCGTCCGGTCGGATATAAATACCACTGAAGTTGTCTCTAGAGGCATCCTCCGGGTCTTCCAACTTCAATAGAGTTTTACGGGAGGCTGTTTAACTTGATCTTGGTGGCCCTTAAGTTTGAGGGGAGGTGTTTGATGGCATGTAGATCGTCACATGAGCCATGTGAATGTGGAGAAGAGTCTTGATCCATCTTCTGGGATCTGTTGTGCCATCGTATGCCACGATGTTCGCAGGTTTGAACCCTTGCAAGGCGGGTGCTCCATTACCTCATCGGTGAAGCATAGGGGTCTTGTGGCGCCTACATGTCGAGCGGCGTCACGATGCGATTCGGATGGTGTCGTGTCACGGTTTCGGCTGGGTGAGGTTGTGTTTGTCGTACCAGGCTTGATGGCCGTCTTCTAGCGCTTGGGCCCGGCCCCTTGATCCGTATATTAAGCTAGTCTAACCGGCTCTGTTATCCACAGTACAAAAAAAGAAAAATCCGTGACATTTTGGGCCGAACGAAACTTTTTTCTATCATACTTATGACACTTGTATGATGATAATTATGACAAAATCGGTGTCATCATAGATGTGGTGGGCTCCTACTTCTATGACAAAAATCATGACGAAAATTGGCTTTTTCGTCCGGCGGGCGGAGAATCTGTTATGACATTCTTTGGGCGTCCATAGCGGAAAAACCGTGGTAGAAGCGAGGCGAGAAAATTTCGAGGATTTCCGTTCACGATGGGTGGTGGAAGGTGGCGATCGCGTTTCTCGTGCGTACTCGCGTGTGTGCGGCGTTAGCTCGCGAACCCGAACGGGCGTTGGGCTCTCGCGAACGGCGATTACTGCTGCGAGCTATCGTTCTTGAACCCGGCGATCGATTGATGGGCTGATTGGCTGAACCCGATCGGTGATTCGCCGCTCTGGCGCTAAGCGAAGGCGATCGATCTTGCCTCTGGATGAGCAGTGAGCATTGCGGGGGTGGATGAGCGGTGGCGGTTGGGATGGATGAGCGGACCCGTGGTGTTGCCTCTGGATGAAGAGGACCCCGATCGTCGAGCGGTTGGGGCTGGATGAGGCGGGACCCGTGGAGGCTGGATGAACAAGACAACCCCATGGAGGGCTGGATGAGCGATGAAGCGATGGAGGGTGGATGAATAGTAGCCCGTGGAAGGGTGGTTGAGCGGGCCCGTGGAGAGGGTGGTTGAACAATAGCCCGTGGAGTAAGCGCCAAGGTGGAGGTGGATGAGCGAGGCAGCCGTGGAGGCTGGAGGAGGTCGATGGTGGATGAACAATGCCCGTGGAAGTGGAGGAGGTCGACGGTGGAGATGAACATTATCCGTGGAGTCCCGTTTTGCGATCGCCACACCCCTCCGATGAAACAGGGACCCCGTTTGAGCCGTGGCGCTCCAACACAAGTCCGTTTCCTCCGTTTGATCGCCCACACCCTTCGATCAGCGGGACCCGTTTGACCGTAGGAGGTCCAAAGACAAATCTGTTTCCTCCGTTTTGCGATCGTCGGACCCCTCCGATGAGCGCGATTCCGTTTGAGCGTGGCGGTCGAACACAAGGCCGTTCCTCCGTTCTGCGGCACGCCATGCCTCGTTCCATCGCTGTTCCGTCCAAGCCCTCCCGATGGACCGCGGCGATGCATTCGTTCCTACCCAACGGTTTGCTCCCCATGAACACGGCAGCGATGATGTTTCTCCATTACGGCCCAGCCCATGTACGAGCCACAGCCATTATCTGCGGTAGGCATTGAGACCCGCTTTGTATATGCGTACATGGCGTATTTACTTTCTTGCACCCTGGCGTTGTGCGTGCGTGTACATGCTACGTGCGGCGCCTCTACTCGACTGCGTGCGCCTCTACGCCGACCGATATGTATGTACGCGTTCGCGACGAATAACAACACTACGTATGCTTGACGGTGGGTCGGTATCGAGCAATTCCTTGCGTGCGAAGATGTAGCTGGTGGGTCCTAGCGGTCGGAGGCGAATCGTTTTTGCGGGGCGCACTTGCGTGCGAATATATTCTTGGTGGGTCCCGGCAATCGAAGCGAATCATTTTTGTTTGCCGTAATATGGGCCTTACTTCCTTGCATGCGAAGATGTAGCTAGTAGGTCCCCAGCGAGCGGGAAAATGTTTTTTGCGAAATCGGTGGCCCGTCGGTGGGCCCTAGCTGTCAGTGGAGGAATCATTATTTTCGCGTAATAAGGAGGCACTTCCTTGTTGCGGCCATGGACCAATTGTCGGCCTCTCCGTCTGATCCACGTCCGATGGAAGTCATTCCTTGACCACGTTGACCACTTGTTGAGCACGAGCGGTGGGCGGCAACGAGGCCTAGGAAGGGAGGAGCGGGCCCGGGGAAGATCTTGCGATGGAAGCCCGCGGAGAGGGTAAGAGGTTCCTTGGTTGGCTGCGGTGTGAGGCATTGTTGAGCATGCAGAGCTGGCTGTGATGGGAATAGTAGAGGCGGTGAGGCCTCTGTGGCGGCACTGTGAGGCAAAGGGAGGCGAGGAGCATGCGACACGACCGGCCTGCTTTGGTAGGTGGAGCAAAGAAGACGAGGTTGAAGAAGCACTCTGACCGTTGGATGGACATCGATCGGTCATTGGAGCTAGAATCGTTCATATTGACTAAGTTGACAAGGCCCTCTGTCCCGTTAACTTAGTAGGGTGACAATCAGCCTCCACCAAGTGGAGTCAGCTAGCGAAGTATTCATTTTTGTGTGCGTAATAAGGAGGCGCTTCGGTGGGTCGGTGGCAATTTGAGGGAGCGTTTTTTAGAAATCGGTGGCCCATCCATTGGGTCCCCAACGATCGAGAAATGTTTTCTTAGCGAAATAAGGTGGCTCGTCGGTGGGTCCCTATTTGTCGGTGGAGGAATAATTATTTTGCCCGTAATAAGGAGGCACTTCCTTGCGGCCTCTGTGGACCAGTGTTAGCCTCTCCACGTCTGATACTCTTAGATGGAAGTCGGTCATTGACACTAGGGCCGGTGGGCAGCGGCGAGGCCCTAGGAAGAGACGGCAGGAAGCGAGAAAGGAGTGGAAGCAGCAGCGGAGAGAATCTGAGGTCATTGGTTCAGGTGTGGTGTGAGGCTCTTGTCGGTGCTTGAGAATAATAGGGGTGTGGGTGAGTAGAGGGATGCTTTGGCCAGCGGTGGGAGTAATGCAGGCGGTGAGGCCTTGGCGGCATCCTGTTGCCTGACGGGGCGAGGAGCAGCATGGCGGTACGGGCGCTGCTTTGGTAGTGGAGCAAGAAGGCGAGAGGTTGTAGAAGCACTACTGCCGTTGGATGGACATCGTCTGATCACTTTGCAGCTAAAATTGTTTATATTGACTAAGTTGACAAAGCCCTTGGTATCGTCGACTTAGTAGATACTAACTTCGGTTTGGCGAGAGAACATATAGCCCATTTGCGATTTGTAAGAATGTACAACCCATTTTTTGATTCTAATGGAATTTACTACAGCCCATTTACAGTTTGTTAAAAGTACAACCCAACTTCTAGCTAGGACAACGATTAATAATTTCAAACAACCGTTCGAAACAGAATTTAAAAAATATTCCCACATTTTGATGGGATCCGAAATATTTTTATCCGAAATTTCTAGTCAGGTTAAATATAATTTGAAAATAAAGTTGTATTAGGTTAAAATCCAACGAAATATTTTGCGCGCAACAAGTAATGAAATTAAAAATTTCAAATTCCAAAAATAATATATTTTTAAACTAATTATTAGTTACTTCCCAGTTATTATAATTACTAATTACATCCCATTTATTATTTCTTAAAGTCCATTTTCTTGTTAAGCTTAATGCATACCTAGGAAACTTTGCAACCCAGCGGGGCGGAGATAACAAGTTGACCCGGATATTGTGTACAACTGTCGGCCCAGTTGCATTGCTGATGTTGAAAAAAAGGCCTATGTAGTACAATACAACCTAACATGGCTACTCAGCCCACATTCAGCGACGCCGGAAAGGCCCAAACAAGGCTTCTGTACAACTTTTTGAAGTCACTGAGCTCAATTAATAACTTTAGAAAAAAGTTAGATTATAGTGGAACCTAATTAAAAGCTGTCATGAGCAAATAAATAATTCAACGAGTCCCACTTGTGCATGTGCGTGTGTGTGTTTGTGTGTGTGTGTGTGTGAGAGAGAGAGAGAGAGAGAGACCCATCGGTCGATGCTCGTAAATACATCTTTCAGCCATATGCATTGCTGATGCTCGATAAAAACTTATATAGTTGACACAATCATATAGAACATCATAGCTGCTTGAACTTGCATACAAAAATTTCACTTGCGTGCCACAATCGGGATGGAAGCGGTGGATGCATAAAGAGGTAGGGCTATGTTGAAACCAGCGAAGTCATACATAACGGTTTATCGTCTTTATCAATGACGGGAAATATCTTGAATGATGTGCAAAAGCAGGCAGACAACACAATAAGTTACGCTAGCACATTAAGTTGACGTACAACCCTTTCTAAAAAAAGTTCAGGTACAAAATTAGAACATGTCACAATCAAATGTACTGGCATATCAGTGCTTCATACCCATAGCTTGGATTTAACTAGTATCTGACAAGATTCAGTTGTTACCTCAAATTAGAGCACATCCGGCAGCCAGCCTGCCTCTTCTCCCAAAGAAGCGTTGGCCTTCGCGCCGCGATGTAGTAGTCCCTATGCCATCCATCATTCTAAGCAAACGGGGAAAGTCGCGTTGACTCTGTAATGGGCGTTGTCGGCGGACCCACAGCACCAGGCGGCGGCGGGACTTTGATTGATGGATTGACCACTTCTTCGACATGCATGAACACTCGTCTGGTACATCCCTAACGTGGTCGCGGCAGCCTTGGTGGCGACGAATAGTACAACCCGGTTCTGCACCGATCTCACCAAAAATCACCTTGGTATGGTGGGTGGCTTCTTCATCCATGCCATAACCGTTAGAACCCGGATATGCGGAGGAACAAACATACTTACGAGCTCACCTCCAAGGTTGTTGATAAGCTCGTTCATGGACTCATTGTTCCAAGCACATCGAGGCATGCCATGGAAGGTAAGCTTTGTTAAAAACTCAAGCTCGGAGGGCATCAAGCCCCATCACAGGTGCCACCGATCAAAGCTCACCGGTAGCGCCATCGCAGAACAAGCGCGGGAAGATTCAAACCTGCAGCTGCGATCGAAAGTTGTCGAACACGATGAAGAAATCAGCCGATGGCAGACAGGACTTCAACGCAAGTCACTTATTTGGATCAGCGTGCACAATGCCAAGAGCTTTCACAAGGTCATCCGGTGAGATGGGAGGCGATGCATGCGTTGATGGTTACCATCGGCACTTTCTTTGATAAGCTGGTCGTCAAGCGCCGCCATGCCCTTTGTTGGCTGACGACATCAGTGACCGAAGGCGGGATGGACCTCGGGATCTCGGCTGGGATCCTCGTTGACGGCGACATGATAGTGCGGCTTAGTACGAGGGAGTATAGGAGGGATTTGGGGAAGCTGGGTAGGAATCGAGATTCGAGGTGAAGGTGGCGGGAGGCGGGGGGATCAAAAGGTAGCATGAATTTCGAGCCTTGCAATATGCTCTCGGCATAGCACCTGGAAAACACGGTGGCGCCCACATATCGACCTAAGAGTCCTTATTCTTTCTTTTTTGGAGAGCCGGCCTTTTTTTGAGGATCTTTTGAGAGCCCGGCACGAGTCGTAATTGGCTGTTTGGCATTGCGTGACTACTCGGCCCATATTCAACGACACCTCCTTTGGCCCAAACAAGTGTACATCATCGAAAGACACTTGAGCTCAAATTATATAACTTGAAAAAAGGAGATATACTTTGAACCTTTGGAGAATGGTGATGCCCTCATTTAGCCCACCGATGGTTCGAGACAATAAGCGATTCGAAACAATGATATATACAACATTCAAAAACGACTAGTGACTACTCTGAGACATAAATAGCAAGGCATGATAGTTTATAAGTCTTGCTACACCACCAGCCCCCATCTGCGGCTTTCGGACTCGTGATCAGGGCGAGAATGACATTCCAAGCGAGGCAACTATTACATAGTAAGAGTGACATAGGCGAGGATGACCAAATGACAAGGAATATGCATAACAAAGAAAGAACTACCCATCGAGAACCAGCAACAAAGACAACAAAGTCATTGAAGAGATGATCCAACACCATCATAATTTGCAGCCCGCTTTGGCGACTAGTGATCCGGAGACACGATACTCCACCCTTCGATGCAACGACCAATTACCTATCAACATGAAGGCTTGAACCATCTTTGCACTGTCGTAATTGAGACATCAAGGATCAAAGTTAATCCGGATGCCTTTGTCATTCTCACCTTATTTCTTTGCGGTGTATCATTGACAATCGGGGAGTTTGCTCTCGAACTCCTAGGGCTCGCCGTGTAGACACATTTTCCATAGCAAGCAGAGCCTCTCTGCCATCAAGGTCCTTGCCAGCGGTGATCTCACAGTTAATCGGATAATTGAGTGGGAAGCGAGAGAGAGTAGAGACAAGGCTATTTACCCTTTGCAACTAAAAAATCTGAAAAGGCCCCAACAAATTTGGTATCTTGCTCATAGGCGTAACAACCTTTGTCAGGATACTCACGTATTACGGTGCTTGTATCTGATGGGGTTTTGTAATATAAATTTTTCGGCACATGTGTCGAATGATCATCAATCTTTTATCGTACGTCGATTGAGCGAGGAACGATTGTGCTTCCTGTTTTTGGCAAAGGTGGTGTGATTACAAGAGGCGATGGCTGTAGGGACAACGCATCATATCAAAAGGACATGCATTGTTAATGTAAGATCGGCATTATTCGGAGTATGAGTAGGATAATGCAAGAAACAACATTGATATGTCCCTGTTGGAAGTGGGAGGAAAATCTGAAATGTATCTTGGGTTGAAAATATGGAAGTGTCATGCATGGTTATACTCATGTTATCTATAATCGATTCTTCACAAGAAACTACCATGTCATGCATGTTATGTAATCATGTTCTATCCTCACAAACAAATTCTTCAAGGTAACTAACAAACCATGCATTGTTATATACTCATGTTCTATGGGCAAATTTTTGTGAGATATTATTCTAACCGTTGATTCTTTGAAGAAGCGAATATAGGTATGTGCACATAGTAAGCATTGCGATTTCACTACTTCCAAATATAGAGTTCTCCATATGCACATTTACTTCCCTAATGTATGGTTAGATGAAACCAACGATTGTGGTGCATGTTTCTACATCATGAAAATGAGAAACTAACATGGCCATTGATACACTCATATTTAGTAGTAGTATATAGATTATTGTAAAATAAGGATAATATCCATATATTCCTAACCGTTTGATTATTAGAGGTACAAATTGGTACGTAATGACATGGTCAATCGCATGAATTAACTCATTCCAAATATAGCTGATTTATGGCGTCTCTAATACATTGCCATAGTTCTCAAATTCTGCTCAAGCGAGGATATGCCAATCATCACAAAAGTTCAAAGCAGGTGTCATGGCATCATCATTAACATGACACGGAAACAACTTACTTGTCGAAATATGTGGTGCCATCGCTTTGTCGATCGCGTAGATGATGCCATTGTGTTCAATGGCATCACGGAGATATGTCGGCTTTGATGATGATCCTTTGCAAGCTGAGTTGTCTCCGGCTAAAGAAGGCACCGGTAAAGATAAGCGAATCAGCGGTCGAACAAGGCAATTAGCAGAAGGCTGCATAATTCGCATGTCATGTGGGCATGGCGATTACAATCCTCGCAAAGAAGGTCCGTCCAAGCGGCGTGGTAATCTAGATGACTTGGTCGCGATGGTAAAACTCTATATAATCCAGCGGAGGAAGGATAATCTCATGGGAGATGCGGAAGTTCACGAGCACCAACTTTTACCGTCTTCTCTGAAGGCAGCCATCGATGGGAGTTCATGCCGACCAGTACATACCTTCCAAGAAGTTTTGGGCGATGGTGATTGGATCGAAGTCGAGGAAATGATGTCGGCAACCCTACATACACACAAAGAAGTTTGGTTAATGGAGATCGGATTTAAGTCGAGGGCATCATATGCGTCTACTGTATCATGGTGAGCCAATCTCGCAAGAACCGGATAGCGACAAGCAAGGTGTCTTGAAAAGCTTAGGCCTCGCTTGACGATGGCGTGTGCATATCCTCGAGCATGCAGACTAGCATGAGAAGCTCAACATATCCATACATGAACAATAGAGGTCGAGGATGTCCTTTGGGGAGATTGCTCCAATCGCGGCTCATATGGATCTTCTGCGGTTCATGTTCGACCATGGTGGAGTTTGGAAGGTGGGGGGTTTTGGGGGCTTGAGGAGAAGGTTGTCGGTCTTTGGAGGCTAGCTAGCGAGGAATAGTGGTCTTGGGGGATCTGGCTGGCGGCAGTACAGGGCACAATGAGATGGAGCGGAGGCGGAGATGGAGATGGAGTGGTGCTATGGGAGGAGAGGGATGATGGCGAGGTGCCAATGTCTTTGTCTGCTGGCGGTGGCAGGCCCTTGTGCACAGGTGAGCTGACTTTGGTAACACGAACACGCCGCTTTGGACTAGTGTTAGGCAGGGTGTTGTCACTTCCTTTGTGAGGACGGATGAATAGTATTTTGACCATCAAGTGTACCACAGTTGTACTACTACTACTACTAGAAGAAGCGCATGCGTTACTGCAGAGGCCACATTAACTTTAAGAGTTCAATATTACGACATTGGCGACCTTTTTACCATCAAATCCTCACACACACTCTCTCCTCTCTCTTCGACTCTCTCTCCCCTCTCCCTCTCTCTAACACACACATATCCATGCATCTTATTGATGCAGGACCATAATCCATCTATTTCACACACACACACACGGAATCAAACTTGTTTCACGTGATCTCGGTTTATGTAATCAATTAATTCGTGATCTACATTGTATGTTCTTTCTCTATTCAAAATTCCACTCACTTGAGTAAAAGTATTTCAACATCTTATGCAAGTAGTTCGGTGCATACATATGCAACTTGTTAAGTAATTGCAACTTTGAATAAGTAAAAAAATTGGTTTGGTGCATGGATGGATTGATGGGAACACTTTGTCTAATGAAAAGGATAAGAATCACATTGGCATGCATAGGTGATTTGAAATTTTAAAAATATAGCATCTACATCTGCATCATGAGGAACAATTCTAGAAAAAATTGATCCAGATCAAGTGTATCTTTGGATATTTCATTATCCACTTAGGCCATATTAGTATTACTTCCCGTGGTGCACATCATCTGATGCATGGGTGTGCCTCAGCCCTTACATTGCAAATGTTATTATTGCAGGAAGAGCACATATTCATAAGCTAACGGTTTCACAATGCGTTCTTCTTGATAATGCGAACCAAATGAAATGATGGACAAGCGATTGATTAAGGAACTCTAGGTAATACTTCATGCCGTAAGCATTGGCTCAAAAAGTCAATTTGTAAGTAACAAAAAAGGCCTAGAAGAATAGTTCTACCTAAATAAAGTTTAATCTTTGCACATGGCAGAGATCCACAAGCGAGAGGGGCGTGGAAGCGGCGGTATCGAGGAAGGAGAAGAGTAGAAGATTTACACCGTCTCCACTAGATATGGTGTCTCCGCCGCATCTGTGGAAGCGTCGCTGACTCCGCCTCGGATGGTGCTCGTGGCTATGGTGAAGAGGAGGGTGGCCATGGGTGAAAGCGGTGGTGCTTGTGGCCAAAAAGTGGGTCGTTCGAGGCTGCGGGAGGGAGGAGGATCGCGGGAGGGCGAGATCGGTGGGCGGCGGCGTCCGAGTAGGGAAATCGAGTGGGGCCATTTGTGTTTTAGAATTGCTTGTGAAAATAACGTGCGACGATGACTTAGCGGCGGATCCTTAAAAAGACATAATGACGATTCCTTAAAATTGGTAGGAATGGATCACGATTGATGGCGTTGATAAATAGTGGTGAATGTTGGCCTAATTTACTATCATCATGCATGAAGCGAATCATCAAGAAAGAATACTTCCTATTACTACACTCATAGGAAGCTTCTAATCTCTGCTACCAAGCAGTTTACTGCCCAAACAAGGAAGGAAAGTTATGGGCGTGATTAGGAAGAAACAAACATTATGAAGATTAATTAATTTAGGTTTGATCTTTAGAGATTGATTGTGATTGATTCTTTTACATAAAGACATTACTAAATAATTTGCGTCGATATGGAAAGTTACGATCCGTTCAGTTTTTTCGTTGTGTGGGAGGTGAAGTGAAAATAAACCGATGAAGTGGGGTGGCGACGAAAAAATCTACGACAGTTAACCTACGAAAAAACCCGGACGAAAGTGGTGGGACGAAAATTGACCAGCGGAGACTACCAACTGCTCCATTAGGAGTAGAGACTACTACTACTACTACTACTACTACTACTACTACTACTACTACTACTACTACTACTACTACTACTACTACTACTACTACTACTAGTATTGTATAGCGGAAATAGGTCTCCCATGCTAGCATGCCTGTTCACTTGATCGTTCAGGTATCATCCATATTGCGAGCAGAACCAAATTCTCGTGCATGCGGAAGCGCGAAGATGAGCCTTTGATAAGGATAACCTTGTACCCCCTCCATCTAGGTGAGCACAACCTAGGTGGCTGTAGATTGGACGAGAAAGAGCACCGGGACGAGCAAAACTTCCAACCACGGCACTGTTACAAATGGAAGCAAAATCAGCAACTAATACGTAGTTATAAGGATGCCTTTTCAGCTCTCCAAGCAGGCCCAATCAACGCCCTATCGCGATGCATGCGTTGGTGGATTACGGTGCATCAAGGGCGGCATGCGGATCGTTCCACACTTGAGAAGAGGAAAAATGGAAAGGTAGAACACGGCGAGGAAGAAGCGGCGGCTAACGAGGGTGGGGGATCGGCGGAAGTTAATTCTCCACGCCTAAAGGTTTGGGAAAACCTGATTTTCATAAGGTGACTTACTCACCTAAGCGGAGGAGTATTCCTTAACGAGAGAATGTTCGTCTCCCACTCATGCGTAATATCCATCTGAACCAGACTCGACACATATTTTTTATCTGTTTGCATAGGTCCCACCTATCGGGAAGGATGGACGCATACCACGAACATGTATGACTCATCGGTCTACCGCATAGCCTTTTCGTTTAGTCTACCTAGCCGTCTAATCAACTGCACTGCCGCCACTTCTCCCATTTACTTCTCCGCCGAGGAACCGATTTTCCTCGGCTTCTTCACCTCCCTTCATCTTCATTTGCATCCAAACCCCACTGCGTTCACATTGTTTAACCTCTTTAAATAATCATCTACTACTTGATTAGACTAGCCATCTAATCCTAATTCTCCAAACCATAGCCCTCCATTCAGTAGGTTCCAAATGGTGAAAGAGATCGAGATCTGGTTTTTAGCATCAACATGTCCTCGTCGAAGGCTCGATGAGCATAGTTGCCCTTTGTGTTTGCAATTTCATCTGGTTGGTTAGAGTTCTAAAATGTATGCTTGCGGCATTTGATGTTGTCCTCCAGCGGAAGGAAGAGGAGGAAATTTGCGAGCTGCCGTTGGAGATGCTCTTATCTTTGGAAATAATAGAGTGACATCAATCCATTTGAGTTAATTGCACTGTATGATTATCCCTCTATAAAAAGTTAATTGCATGTACGGTGTACGCGTGACTTGAGAGGTAGCTCTGACTTCGTCTGAAAGTTAAAAAAACAAGTCCATCATTAATCTTGTATTCTAAGTACTCTGTCAGTTCCACTGTCAGTACAATAGCGAAAGAAGTATATATTAGATAAGTAATATATAATTTAAAAATCTAAAGTTAAAAGACAGAATTTGAACGCATGTCATCGCGTTGCGAGCATCCGGCGCTAACTGGCCCAACACATTTTTGTTGTAGACCATGCTGGAGATATATCTCCATGTCTACTCTTATACTCCATTCGTTCCTAAATATTTGTCTTTTTCAAATTTCAAATGGACTACCACATACGGATGTGTATGTAGACATATTTTAGAGTGTAGATTCACTCATTTTGCTCCGTATGTCTTTTCAGCACTACAAAAATAGACACATCCGTGACATTTTGGGCCGAACGAAACTTTTTTCTGTCATACTTATGACACTTCTATGACGCTAATTGTGACATAACCCGGTATCATCATAGATGTGGTGGGCTCCTACTTCTATAACAAAAAATCATGACAGAAAATGGGCTTTTCATCACAGGCGGGCGGAGGCCTTGTTGCATGACATTCTTTGGGCCGTCCATGACGGAAAAACCATGGTAAGCGAGCGAGGAAAATCTCGGGGAGTTCCGAGTTCACGGTGGGTGGTCGGGGGCGAGTGATCGCGTTTCTCTACGTACCGTCTGTGGCGTGTGTGCAAAGCGTTGTCTCGCTGAACGGCGAGGCATTGGGCTCTGGCGAACCCGGCGATTGCTTTGCGAGCTCTGCGTTCTTGAACCCGGCGATTGATCGATGGATGTTAGCGAACCCGATCGGCGATTCGCCGCTATTCTTTGCTAGCGAAGCCGATCGATCTTGCCTCTGTATGAGCGATGGCGTTGCGGGGGGTTGGATGAATAGTGGCGGTGGGGGTGGATGAAGCAGGGACCCGTGGCGTTGCCTCTGGATGAAACGGGACCCGATCGGTCGAGCGGTTGGGGCTGGATGAGCAGGACCCGTGGAGGCTCGATGAATAGGGCGACCCGTGGAGGTGGATGAGCGATGAAGCGGTGGAGGGTGGTTGAGCGGTGGCGATGGAGTAGCGCGGTGGAGGCTGGATGAACATGAGCCCATGGAGGCTGGAGGAGGTTGTGATAGCCCATGGAGGTGGAGGAGGTCGGCGGTGGAGATGACCCGATATCCGTGGAGTCCGTTTTGCGATGCGCACACACCCTCCCGATGAAACAGGACCCCGTTTGGTAGTGGCGCTCAACACAAGTCCATTTCATCCGTTTTGCGGTCGCCACCCCTCCCGATCAGCGGGACCCCGTTTCGACCGTGTAGGAGGTCCGTTTCCTCCGTTTTGATCGCGAGACCCCTCCCGTTGACCAGGATCCCATTTCGAACGTGGCCGGTCGGACACAAGGCTGTTTCCTCCATTCTGCGGTATGCTAGGCCTCGTTTCAATCGCATGTTCCGTCCAAGCCCTCCCGATGAACACGATGACACATTCCATTCCGACCCAGCCAGTTGGCTCCCCATGAATTTCTGACAGCGATGTTGTTTCTCCGTTCGACCCAGCCATGTACCACGAGCCTTGGTAAATGCGTATGGCATGATAGGTGTTGAGACCCGCCGTATGTACACATCGTGGCGTATTTATTTCTTGCTGCGCGGCATTTATGCGTATGTGTACATGCTATGTCTGGCGCCTCTACTCGACAAGTGTGCGCCTCTACATCGACCGATATATATGTATGTACCGTTCACGACGAATGACAACACTACGTGCGCCCGACCGGTGGGTCGGTATCGAGCACTTCCTTGCGTGCGAAGATGTAGGTGGTGGGTCCCAGCGATCAAGGGCAAATCATTTTTTGGACGCACTTTCTTGCGTGCGAAGATGTAACTAGTGGGTCAGCCGGTCAAGGCGAATCGTTTTTCCACGAATGCACTTCCTTTAAATGCGAAGATGTAGCTTGTGGGTCCCGGCGATCGAAGCTGAATCATTTTTTAAGTGAAATATGGTGGCCCCTCGGTGGGTCCCGGTGTCAGTGGAGGAATAATTATTTTGCGCGTAATAAGGAGGCACTTCCTTGCGGCTGCCATGGACCCGGTATCGGCCTCTCCGCGTCTGATGCTCTTCCGATGGAAGTCGATCGTTGACCACATTGACCACGCCGTCTTGAGAGCACACCATTGTGATGGGCGATGGCGAGGCCTAGGAAAGGGACGGCGGCGGGCCGGGAAGACATAAGCGTGGATGCCAGCGAAGAGAATCTGAGGTTCCTTGGTTCGGCTGCGGTGTGAGTGCTGTCGTCGCCCATGGAATAACGAGGAGGTGTGGGTGAGTAGAGGATGGCACAGCCAGCGGTGGGAGTAGTAGGTGCGGTGAGGCCTCCATGACATCCTGACCTGACCATGGGAGGCGGGAGCATGCTGACACGGCCGGTATTGCTGGGCGGTGAGCCACGAAGACGAGAGGTTGAAGAAGCACTCGACCGTTGGATGGACATCTTCACGATCCTTGGAGCTAGAATCATTCATATTGACTAAGTTGACAAAGCCCTCCATCCCGTCGACTTAGTAGGCCGACAAGTCGATCTCCACCAAGGTGAGTCGGCTAGCGGGGGAGTATTCTTTTTGTGCATAATAAGGAGGCATTTCCGGTGGGTCCGGTGATTGAGGAACATTTTTAAGTGAAATCTGAGGCCCTTCGGTGGGTCCCAGCTATTAGGTCGAGGAATCATTATTTTGTTAAGTAATAAGGAGGCATTTCCTGTGTGGGCCCCTCTTGTCGGCCTCTTCGATGGCTGTTGTTTGTTGACCATGTTGACCTCTTGGCAAGAGCACAAATCTTTGTGGGCGAGGCGAGCCGAGGAAAGAAGCACCGGGCAGTGAAGCCACCGCGTGGATGCCTGCTGAGGAGTACAAGCCGCATTGGTGGTGCGAGGGAGGTGGCGTCACCGGAAAATAACGAGGATGTGTGGGTGGTTTGAGGATGGCTGGCGGCGGCAGCCCGACCACGAGAGGAGGGAAGCGGCAGTCTGCGGCGTGGGTTTGGGAGGCTAGAGCAGGAAGATCAGAGATTGAAGAAGCATGGCTGTTGTTGGATGGACATCCAACAGTCACTGCTGTGTGTTGACTAAGTTGACAAAGCCTTGCGTACGCGCCAAATTTTTTTTAGGATAAAGTCATCGTCAACCTAGTAGGCCCAGAAGTCAGCCTCCAAATCTGCGGAAAATAGCATACAACCCATTAGGCATTATTTTCAATAATTTACAGCCCATTTGCTAATTCTTAAGGATATTTGAAGCCCATATTCTTTTTATTAGCATTACAGACCATATATTTTGTGCACTGCTAAAAAATTCAACGAAATTTTGCATATTTCGGTGGGGTCCGAACTCTTTTAATCACAAAATTTCGAGTCACGCTAAAAATAATTTTCAAAAAATTATATCAAAATAAAATTCAAAAACAATTCTCCATAAAAATGAATGAAATTTAGAATCTTAACTAGCAAGATGCCCGTTCGTTTGCGGAACATGAAGATGCATTTGTATGAGTAGTTTATCTTGTGGGAGAAAAGATGATATTTTAATGTAATTGCTAGTTGGCTTTAGTTTTATAAGAGTAGAGTAGAAATCACGAAAAAATTGATATTTTAATGCAATTGCCGGTTGGCTTTGGTTTAAAAATTTACATCCCATTTCTTACAACTTATAGCCCATTTTCTGGGGAAGCCCATTCTTACAACTTACATCCCTCCTCGTCTTGAAAGATTTGCAGCCCAGCAGGGCTGAGAAAAGCAAATAGGCCTTGGTTTTGGTATTGTCCAAAAAAAAGAACTGGGCTAGCCAATTTCAGAAAGAAAAAATATATCAACTTGGCTCGTCATGTGCTTAATAAAAACGTAAGCGTGGGCTAACGGGCCACATCCCCCACACAGCGCGTAGTTGAGCTCCGTCTCTGAAACTAAAAAACAACTGGGCGAGATGCTGGGTCCCTGGTGTTATCCGCTTGTTGTGTAATTTTCTCGTTTATTGACTACATTGACAATGGCGTGGGACCTAGTTGTCAAACAATTAGGAGGAACTATTTTTTTGGCTTGTAATAACGAATCACCTGCTTGTGAAATGCAATGACCCTGGTGGGTCCCTCATCGACCTCTCACGTATAGTCATCTCTGATTCCTCTTGGTTGTTGACCATGTTGACAACGCCCGAACGGCGGGCAGGCGATGGCGAACCAAAGGCGGAAGCAAGACAGCGAGGCCTCGGGCCGGAATGAGCGGCGGCCGTGGAAGATGCGATAGTGTAGTGCAGTGGAGGGAATCGAGGGCAACAACATGCAACTCAAGCATACAAATGGTACAAAAAGCCCAAGGATTAATTGTTCATCAAATTTTTAGACAAAACCAGTTGAACATGGCGGTAACATCTAACCCAACCACTCTTTTTTGCTGTCACAAACAAATGGATAGGTCTGATCCATAAAATCAACATCATGTGCAAATTTTTTTATTCCGGGATGACTACAACTTGTTGTAAATAGAATCTGAGCACGTTTAGAAGCCCATTTGTCCACCTGAAACTTCTTTTTTTGCTGTTCAACATGTCTGCCCGTGAGAAATCTCTTGCTGTAAAAATTAAGCCTCATGGACAATAGTAACCTCGCATTCAACAGGAAGAATGTGACAAAGCTTCTATTTGCCTGGTTGGATGCATATCATCCCATCGTTATTGTCCTCAAGCGAATGTCATGAGCTGAGAAAATCCTTGTGCTTATTCATACCCGATTGGTTATATTTTTTTCTCCATGTGGTTACGCCTAAGTAGACATGAAGATTGAAAAGCAGTTAAGATGCGAAAAAAGTATGTCGAAAGAGCGACATCTAAGCAGTTAATTCTAGTACAATATATCACGGGCTTTCAATGTGCATGAAATCATCACCTCTATGTAAAATTCTCCGGAGATCGAAAGCATCGCATCAAGCCAATAATTATGTCTAGATCAAAACTATACATTACGATATATATGATCTTGGCAGAATCCAACTGACATTGATAGGCTATCAATGGGCGAACTCTTCATTGAGCATATAACATAATATTAGTACCCAAAGTGTACTCCAAGATGATATAAAACTTATGCGCACAAATGAAAAAATGCAGCATATGATTACAAATGTGTAGATGATAATATCACGGTACACGAAAAAGTGAGGCCAAACACCAACTCCTTGTGATTATTAAGCAGGTCACGAATTACACCCAAGGTCTCCGGTTTGGGTGCGAGAGATGACAATTATTTACGAAGGTGTATAACAACTATGAAGGAGCAACCTTTCAAGTGAAGGGCATCTTCGATGATGAAATGCTGTCCTTTAAAACAAATTCCCATGCTTTTAAGGTGGCGACTTTATTTGGAGATAAGCGATACGATTTCTATTCCCAAAACAATCAATAAGCGCTCGAGGCGAGCAATTTGGAGTGGATGATGCTATGATGAGGCCTCCGACGGATAAACCACCACAAGCGAAAGTTTTTTAGCGGCGGGACTCGAAGCATCTGTGCAGATCATCGGTAGATGGCACGAGGCGAAGGTGGCGGTGTGGAGAGGAGGAAAACCGTGAGATGGACAACGATGGTGTGGCACGAATTCTTGAATGCATTGCAGTGGTATGAAACTTTTGTGGTAATGGTACAACTCAAAGCTGCTGGAGTTTTCGAATTTAGGGGATGTCGATAAGCATCCACCTTCAGATGTCGGTGTCAAAAGCCGAGAGATCTCGAGTAGGGGTTCGAATTGTCGTCTAAGGCTAAGGGTAACGAGGAGGCAAGGGACACGATGTTTTACCGAGGTTGGGGCCCTCTCGATGGAGGTAATACCCTACTTCACCTTGATTGATCTTGATGATATGAGTATTACAAGAGTTGATCTACCACGAGATCGTGAGGCTAAACCTAGAAGCTAGCCTATGATTATGATTGTTGTTGTCCTCACGGACTAAACCCTCTAGTTTATATAGGCGCGGGAGGGCTAGGGTTACCTGAGTCGATTCTGAGAGAAGGAAATCTACACATCTGAATATCAAGCTTGCCTTCCACATAGGAGAGTCCCATCTAGACAGGGGGAAATCTTCAATCTTGTATCTTCATAGTCAACAGTCGGCCAAAGTATATAGTCCGGCTGTCCAGGACTATAATCAGGACTCCTCGGTAGCCCCGAACCGGGCTTCAATGGCGATGAGTCCGGCGCCAGATTGTCTTCGACATTGCAAGGTGGGTTCTTCTCCAAATCCTCTAGAGCATTGTTGTAGCAGCGATGTCGACTCCGCATCAATGTCGCTCCTCGACCTGCGCTTTAATAATGGCTGTTTCCATGTGTCGGCGAATGTGAGAAGTCGAGACATTTTTACATTTGCCACCCCAACCATGCGGGTAAATCATCTATAAAAGAGGTGGGGATTCTTAGATCCAAATCACACCATCTCCTCCCAGCGAGTGTTCATCAGAGCGTGCCCGGGCAAATCCATACCACCATGGCCTTTCGTCGTGGTTCCTCCTCTCGTTCCCATAGCAATAGGCCAGATGATTGGGAGAGATGTTCTGTTCCCCACAACCGACTAGTAGAGTTGTAGACCAATGGGTTTCTCCCACATGCATACATGGTCCCCATCACAGGTGGACTAGCCACTTATAATGGCGGGGAGCAAGAGGAGCTTTCAAACCCATCCAAGTGAGAGTGGGTGTGCTTTATCCCCTACTTCTTGAGGGCTCGGTTTCAATCCATCCTTTCCTCCATGAGCTCACAGGTTTCGACCTCCGGTGCAGCTTCACCCACCTCCATCTTTGCATATCGCGACTCGTCACCTTCTCTGAGCTTTTTCTAGGTACATGAAGCTCATTTGGTATGGAAGAGGCTAATACGCCTAGTACCCCGCTTTTGAAGGGTCGGTATTTCAAGTGGCGGGCGAAATACCTTTGTCAGCAGGGACGGATATCTATCGGCACCCGAAGAAAACATCAGGAGACTGGCCCTCGGAATGGTTCTCGTGGAGGACATCCCTCTTAGGACCTGTTTGGAAGGGTCTTCCGGTTGTAGATGCCCCATTGAAGAAAGCATACAGTGGCGCCCAGAGGCCCAGGAGGAAGATAACGAGAGATCCTTTTCACGATGGGCAGGATAAATACCAGCCAAATCGGGTGACAATAGTGAAGTTATGTCCATATGCATAATCACGGGAGTGCTGAGCCACTTCAATATCGGGAAAACCCATGTAGCACTTCAATGGAGAAAGCGATGCCACCCTGCTGCTGCCGTAAGGACGGACTCTCCGCCGCTCTGGCGAATCTTCATCAATTTGTTCAAAGGAGAAGAGGAGGTTCATCCATATCAAGCCACGGGATGGATTCTCCATGTACAACCCCCAAATTTGGGAAGTCGCTATCTTTTATTCAATCTTTCCCACATTTTTAGCATAGATGTTTAATTTGTCAATTCATAGCGAGCGCAAGGGCTATGAAGGATGTTCCTGACCCATCTCCACAGCAGGAAGGACCCTAACGGTCTCTCGACCCCAGACTCGAAGAAGATCCGGACACGGTTGTGGAGCTTGTCGACAGGACATTTTACTAGTTGAGCTGCGACGGTGTGATGGTGGGCATTATAGCCGATTATCCTGGCTTACTTCCTGTATCCTAGGTAGGCAAAGCCACAGTCCCAATTTCCGAAAAAGGATTCCTCTTTACACTTCACCCACCGCACATGATTTCGTCTTCTGAGGGAAGGCCATCGGGCGCCAAGCTGAACCATGGTGACTTCGCCAACAAGAGGCACGAAGTCGGGAAGGCTTAAAAAGAAAGCGGTCGAGGACGAGCGCCATTGCAAGGTATGTTTAAAAACCTGCCACAAAGTTATCATTGTTAAAATATAATGATGTCTTTTGCCTTGACGAAAGAGCACTTTCGGACTTGTATCCGGAGGCTGCACGATCATGCTTCCACCATCCAGGACTCGAGGCGGATTCAAGGCGAAGGCCAATGTGGGCGATCCTCCTCTGAGAGGATGTGGATAGATTTTCGCTACAAACTCCAGTGGAGGCGCCATAAATCATAGGCGCCCGGCGGGGCCTCTCTGCGACCTAATTTCTTTGAAGGCGTTTGATGCCTTGAACTCGAGGGACACGTACATCCGGGCTGCTCAAGGTGGCCTCGCCAAGGCCACAGAACCGATCGTAAAGGATGTCTGGTAGAAAATTTGATAAATATGTATATCGGTAGCCCTGAGACTTGAAAGCGGTTAGCCTGGCTGATTTAGAGATCCTCGTGTGCATAAGTTACGGCGAGAGAAAGAATACCCGGCTATCAAAAAGTGGAAGAGTGCAAGAGCCCAACTACAGGCGCAACCGCCCGTGATGGAGGAGTCTCTGAAGGCCCCATCTGGTAATATTTGCATAATGTCATGGTATGTACCCGATTAAGTATAGGGCAAGAATGCGATTCTAACAAGAGAACTTGCAGACAACCCCGGAGGCAATCCGGAGATCATACCGGAGGATGAGCAACATGTTCGGTGACAGCTGAAGGCTAGCCAGTGTGTGCTTACCAAGGTTATAAAGGAGAAAAATATTCTCCAGGACGCGAACGTCCGACTGGACGCCGAATTAAAGGATGTTTGGGCCCAGCTTGCTGACTCCGTAAAGGAGAATATGATGCTTCGACGTGGCATATTTAGTAAGTGCTCTGATGAACTACTGTAAAGTTCGGCAAAGAAGCGTGCTAATAGAATTTTGTCTGTAGGCATCTTTGACGGTCGTCTGAAGAGAGATGCGGATCGATCTTCTATCGAGCTCTCTGGCGCACGAACAAGTTCAGCAGGTGATGCGGGACATTGCCCAAGCCTTGTGGCCATCCGCCTCCCTGCCCGGAGGCATGGGGGAGCTTATGGAGATGCTCAAGGGAGTGCGGCAGTGCTTCCAATTATGGAAGATATCAGCCTGCCGACAAGGAGCGAGGGAAGCTTGGGCTATGGTGAAGACGCGATACACCAAGGCTGACCCGAACCACATGGTCGAGGTCGGACCTGTAGGGTCAGATGGGAAGGAGATCCCTGTACATCTTGTGTATGACCAAGTAGCATTAGCCACTAAGTATTCCCAACAGGATTGTAGGCTAGACAGCCTGTTGGATGGTATAGAAGAAGAATTTAGTTAGTCTAAGTGACATTGTACTTCGAAGGACATATTTTGTCCCTAGCGGATTGTAAATCATTTGTCTTGGCGACCTTTTAAGCTTCAACCTCTGGACCCGATAGTCGGGTGTATCAGAATCTCAGCTCGATTCACGTGAAAACCGGGGCTGCGTGGAAACCAGGCGTAGGGGTCATAAGTGCTTGAACAGACAAGTACCCAACTAGTTATGTTATATTACATGGGTAGTAGAAACATCTTCGGGAGAATAGTTCGTTAAGTTCCTTTCCACAGGCATGCATGCATTGATGTGCATGTCGAGCCCTGAAAATGTCTGAGGATATAAGCATCAGGGGGCATGTGTTGTAATAGGTAAAATACATCTTTTGTTCACTGACCGAATATTCCCTTAAGGCGCTAGCTTCGGCTTCACCAGTCTGAGGTACACATCCGGTGACGGCGTGTAACAATCAGAGGTGCTCCCCTTATGCCCTAGCAGATTAACGAGGAACATAGGGCATAAACACAGAAGCCGAGCAACCCAGCTTGGCAAGACTTAAGTCATATTGATGATATAGTGGTGAAAAAAGGCACATACGTAGAGGTGGCGCATATGTTGTGGGCATAAAGCCGGAAGACAAATAAGCTTTGTGTAAAAGCCCCAGGTGTGTGGCGTGCATAAGCGGCAGTGTGCGGTCAAAAGCATACTTAGAGCCTTTAAGGCTATAAATGTAAAAGGGGAGAGAGAGGATATAATTTAAAAGGAAGATGGAGGTAAGGAGACAAACACGGAGTTCGGCACTAGGCATAGAATCTTCAGAGTATGGCGCGTTCCATGGGTTCGACTTGAGTCGATTATGCGATGCATCAAGTAGATAAATCACGCACATCCGGTGAGAACTTTGTCAATGATGAAGGGCCCTCCATTTGGGTTTGAGCTTGTCCTTTTCTTCTCACGGTAGCGTAGAAACGAGTTCGCTAATGTTATAAGTTTTGGCCGCACTTCTACCTTTGATACCTTTGAGCTTCTTTGTTGATAGAATGCGGGCGGGCCTTGGCGATGTCACGCTCCTCTATTGGAAATATGCCTAGAGGCAATAATAAAAGTATTATTATATTTCCTTGTTCATGATAATTGTCTTTTATTCATGCTATAAGCTGTATTATCCGGAAATCGTAATGCGTGTGAATACATAGACCATAATATGTCCCTAGTGAGCCTCTAGTTGACTAGCTCGTTGTGATCAGCGAGATAGTCATGGTTTCTGGCTATGGACATTGGATGTCGTTGATAGCGGGATCATCATTAGGAGAATGATGTGATGGACAAGACAATCCTAAGCATAGCACAAAGATCGTGTAGTTAGTTTGCTAGAGCTTTTCCAATGTCAAGTATCTCTTCCTTAGACCATGAGATCGTGTAACTCCGGATACCGTAGGAGTGCTTTGGGTGTATCAAGCGTCTGGCGTAATGGGTGACTATAAAGGTGCACTACGGGTATCTCGAAAGTGTCTGTTGGGTTGACACGGATCGAGGTAGGATTTGTCACTCCGTGTAAGCGGAGAGGTATCTCTGGGCCCACTCGGTAGGACATCATCATAATGTGCACAATGTGACCAAGGGGTTGATCACGGGATGATGTGTTCGGAGCAGTAAAGAGACTTGCGATGCGAGATTGAACAAGGTATCGGTATATCTGACGATCGAATCTCGGGCAAGTAAAATACCGCTAGACAAAGGGAATTGTATCACGGGATCGTTGAGTCCTTGACATCGTGGTTCATCGATGAGATCATCGTGGAACATGTAGGAGCCAACATGGGTATCGGATCCGCTGTTGGTTATTGACGGAGAACGTCTCGGTCATGTCTACATGTCTCCCGAACCGTAAGGTCTACACATAAGGTTCGATGGCGCTAGGGTTATAAAGGAAGCTTGTATGTAGTTAGCGAATGTTGTTGGATGCGAGGATGAGATCCCGGACGTCACGAGAGTTAGGAATGGTCGGAGGTAAAGATTTATATATGGGAAGTCTGTTTTGGTCAGGAAAAGTTTGGGGTTTATCGATGCGTCTGGGACCACGGGAGGTCGGGGTCCACCAAGTGGGGCCACCTGCCCCGAAGGCTGCGTGGGCCAAGTGTGGGAGGGACCAGCCCCTAGGTGGGCTGGGCGCCCACAAGGCCAAGCGTGGGAAGTGGGGAAGGAGGGCAAACCCTAGGGCGGATGGGCCCTAAGGCCCCACAGGTGCGCCTCCCCCTCTCCCCTCGGCGCCACCTAGATTGGATCTGGAGGCTGGCGCACCCCTTGGGGTGGGAAACCCTAAAGGGGGCGCAGCCCCCCTCTCCCCCTATAAATAGTGAGGCATAGGGCTGCCCATGGGACAGACCACAGAATACGTGATTCGATCTCTACCTTTGGTTGCAGCCCTCTCCTCTCTCCCAAGTCTCCTCTCCCGTGGTGCTTGGCGAAGCCTGCTTGGATGCCACACTCATCCACCACCACCACTTGTTGTTGTCTTGCTGCTGGATGGAGTCTTCCTCAACCTCTCCCTCTCTCCTTGCTGGATCAAAGGCGTGGGAGGCGTCACCCGGGCTGTCGTGTGTTGAGCAGCGGAGGTGCGTGCGTTCGACACTTGATCATCGGTGATTTGAATCACGGCAGTCGACTCCATCAACCCGTTCACTTGAGCGCTTCCGCTAGCGATCTACAAGGGTATGTAGATGCACTCTCTTTCTACTCGTTCTGGTCTCTCCATAGATAGATCTTGGTGACACGTAGGAAATTTTTGAATTTACTCGTTCCCCAGCAGTGGCATCATGAGCTAGGTCTATTACGTAGATTCTTTGCCTGAGTAGAACACAAAGTAGTTAATGGGCGTTGATTTTGTTCAATATGCTTACCGTTACTAGTCCAATCTTTTTCGGCGGTATTGTGGGATGAAGCGGCCGGACCGACCTTACGTACTCTTCGTGAGGCAGGTTCCACCGATTGACATGCACTTGGTGCATAAGGTGGCTAGCGGGTGCGATCTCTCCACTTTAGTCGGAGCGGATTCGATGAAAAGGGTCCTTATGAAGGGTAAATAGCAATTGGCATATCACGTTGTGGTTTTGCGTGGGTAAGCGTTCTTGCTAGAAACCCATAGCAGCCCGTAAAACATGCAACAACAATTAGGGGCGTCTAACTTGTTTTTGCGAGTATGCTATGTGATGTGATATGGCCAGAAGAATGTGATGAATGATATGTGATGTATGAGATTGATCATGTTCTTGTAATAGGAATCACGACTTGCATGTCGATGAGTGCGACAACGGCGAAACCATAGGAGTTGTCTTAATTTATTGTATGACTGCGTGTCATTGAACAAGCGCCATGTAATTACTTTACTTTATTGCTAACCGGTAGCCATAGTAGTAGAAGTAATAGTTGGCGAGACAACTTCATGAAGACACGATGATGGAGATCATGATGATGGAGATCATGGTGTCATGCCGGTGACGATGATGATCATGGAGCCCCGAAGATGGAGATCGAAAGGAGCAAAATGATATTGGCCATATCATGTCACTATTTGATTGCATGTGATGTTTATCATGTTTATGCATCTTGTTTACTTAGGGCGACGGTAGTAAATAAGATGATCCCTTACAAAATTTCAAGAAGTGTTCTCCCCTAAGCGTGCACCGTTGCTACAGTTAAGTAACTTCTAAGCACCACGTGATGATCGGGTGTGATGGATTCTTACGTTCATACAGCGGGTGTAAAGCGGTTTACAGCGAAAACACTTGGGGTTAACAGCGAGCCTAGCATGTACGGACATGGCCTCGGAACACGGAGACGAAAGGTCGAGCATGAGTCGTATGGTAGATCGATCAACATGAAGATGTTCACCGATGATGACTAGTCCGTCTCACGTGATGATCGGACACGGCTTAGATTGACTTGGATCATGTAATCACTTAGATGACGAGAGGGATGTCTATCGAGTGGGAGTTCATAAGATGAACTTAATTATCACGAACATAGTCAAAAGATCTTTGCAAATTATGTAAATGGCTCGCGCTTTAGTTCCTTTGTTTAAATATGTTCCTAGAGAAATATAGTTGAAAGTTGGCGATGGCGATTATGCGGACGATGAAAGCTTATGTCCTTAATGCACGCTCGGTGTGCTGAACCCCCAAGCGTCGTTTGTGGATGTTGCGAACATCGGACATGCGTTTTGATAACTACGTGATAGTTCGAGTTAAGCGGTTTAGAGTTGAGGCACCAAGGCGTTTTGAAATGTCGCGGAACATATGAGATGTTTGAGGATGAAATTGAGATTCGAGGCTCGTACCCACGTCAAGAGGTATGAGACCTCCGGCGATTTTCTTAGCCGACAAACTAAGGAGAAAAGCTCAATCGTTGAGCTTGTGCTCAGAATAATCTGAGTGCAACAATCACTTGAATCGAGTGGCATTTGATCTTCCGGATGAGATAGTGATGTTTCTTCAAAGTCATTGCCACCAAGCTGCTAGAAACCGTGATGAACTATAACATATCGGGGATAGATATGATGATCCTTGAGGTATTCGCGATGTTTGACACGTGAAAGTAGAAATAAAAAGGAGCATCAATTGTTGATGGTTGGTGAAACCACTAGTTTCAAGAAGGGCAAGGGCAAGAAGGATACTTCATGAAATGGCAAATCAATTCTCTGCTCTAGTGAAGAAACCCAGGTTGAACCCAAACCGAGACTAAGTGCTTACGTGATAAGGGAATAGTCACTAGGCGGAATTACCCTAGATGCTTGGTAGATGAGAGAAGGTGGCAAGGTCGATAGAAGTATATTGCATATACATTATGTTAATGTGTACTTTACTAGTACTCCTAGTAGCACCGGTGTTAGATACGGTTCGGTTGCTAAGTGTTAGTAACTTCGAAATAAAAGCTACGGAATAAGCGGAGACTAGCTAAAGGTGGTGACGATATGTGTTGGAAGTGTTTCCAAGGTTGATGTGATCAAGCATCGCGCTCCCTCTACCATCGAGATTTGGTGTTTGCGTTGAGCATAGACATGATTGGATTATGTCTATCATAATCGGTTATTCATTTAAGGAGAATAATGGTTACTCTATTTATTTGAATAATACCTTCAATGGTCTTGCACCTAAAGGAATGGTTTATTGAATCTCGATCGTAGTGATACACATTTCATGCCAAAAGGATATAAGATAGTAATGATAGTACCACTTATTTTGGCACTTGCGCCATGTAAGTCATATTGGTATAAAGCATGAAGAAGCTCCATGTTGATGGATCTTTGGACTCACTCGTTTTGAAAAGTTTGAGACATGTGAACCATGTCTATTGGTGTATATCATGAAGAAACTCCATGCGGATGGATCGTTTGGACTCTTGATTTTGAATCACTTGAGATATGCAAATCATACCACATGGGCAAGATGACTAAAAGCCTCGTTTTTCGATAAAATGGAACAAGATAGCAACTTGTTGGAAGTAACACATTTTGATGTGTGCAGTCCAATGAGTCTTTGAGGCATCTGATGAATATCGTTATGTTCTTACTTCACGGATGATTGAGTAGATGTAGAGTATATTTACTTGATGAAACACAAGTCTGAATTATTGAATGGTTCAACTAATTTGAGTGAAGTTGAAGATCATCGTGACAAGAGGATGAAATGTCTATGATATGATCATAGAGATGAGTATCTGAGTTCTGAACTTTGTACGCATAATTAAGACATTGTGAAATTGTTTCACAATTAATACCTTTGGAACACCATAGTGTGATGGTGTGTCCGCACATCATAGTTGCACCCTATTGGATATAGTGCGTACCATGATGTCTCTTGTCGAATTACCACTATCGTTTATGGGTTAGGCATTAGAGACAACCACATTCACTTTAAATCTGGCACCACGTAGTTCCGTTGAGATGACACCGTATGAACTATGGTTTAGAAACCTAAAATGTCATTTCTTAAAGGTTTGGGGCTGCGGCGCTTATGTGAAAAAGTTTCGGGTTGATAAGCTCGAACCCAAAGTGGATAAAATGCATCTTCATAGGACACCCAAAGCAGTTGGGTATACCTCCTAATTCAGATCCGAAAGCAATAAGTTGTTTCTTGAACGGGTCCTTTCTCGGAAAAGTTTGTCTCGAAAAGTTGAGTGGGAGGATGGTGGAGACTTGATATGGTTATTGAACCATTACTACAACTAGTGTGTAGCGAGACACGGGAAGTTGTTCTGTGGCACCTACACCAATTGAGTAGAAGCTTATGATAGTGATCATGAAACTTGGATCAAGTCACTACCGTACCTCGTGGGGTGACAAGGATGCGTCTTGCTTGAGTGATGCAGTAATCCTGTCTTGAAGGACATGTTGCTAGCAGACGATGAACCTCTGAGCTATGGAGAAGCAATGGTGGGCCCAAATTACGACAAATGGTTAGAAGCCATGAAATCGAGATAGGATCCATGTATCGAGAACAAAGCATGGACTTTGGTGGACTTGCCGATGATCGGCAAGCCATTGAGATAAATGGATCTTTAAGAAGAAGAGCGAGGCGTGGAGGTAATGTCCTTTGTCTATGAAGCTCGACTTGTGGTGAAGAGTTTTCACAAGTTCAAAGAGTTGACTCGATGAGATTTTCTCATCGTAGCGATCTTAAATCGTCGGAATCATGTTAGCCTTAGCTGCATTTATGAAATCTGGCGGATGGATGTCAAAATGAGTTTCCTTACGGTTTAAGTAAGGAAAGGTTGTATGTGATACAATCGAGAAAAGTTTTGTCGATCCTAAGGATGCTAAAAGGTATGCTAGCTCAATGATCCTCCTAAGAATTGGAGTAAGCATCTCGGAGTTGGAATATGTACTTTGATAAGATGATCAAAGATTTTGGGTTTATACAAATTTATGAAAACTTGTATTTCCAAAGAAGTGAGTGGGAGCACTATAAATTTACGGTGAGTATATGTTATTGACATATTGTTGATCGAAATGATGTAGAATTCTGGAAAGCATATAGGGTTATTTGAAAAGTGTTTTCAATGGAAAACTGGATTAAGCTACTTGAACATTGAGCATCAAGATCTATGAGGATAGATCAAAAGCGGCAATGGTACTTTCAAATGAGCATATACCTTAACATGATCTTGAAGGTGTTCAAGATGGATTAGTCGAAGAAGGAGTTCTTGGTGACATGTGAGTATGAAGTTAAGACTTAAAGGCTCGACCACGGCAGAATAGAGAGAAAGGGAAAGGTCGTCCCTATACTTCAGGCGTAGGCTCTATAGTATGCTATCTTGTGTCTGCTTTACGGAAGTGTGCCTTGCCATGAGTCAGTCAAGGTACAAGAATGATCCAGGGAATGGATCATTGGACAGATGATCAAAATTGTCCTTGGACTAAATAAGGACATGTTTCTCGATTATGGAGGTGATAAAGAGTTAGGCGTAAAGGGTTACGTCGATGCAAGCTAACACCTATCCGAGTGACTCGAGTAGCAAGCGGATCGTATAGTGGAGCAACCATTTGGAATAGCTCCAAGTGGAGCGTGGAAGCAGCATTCTGAGAATGACCTAGAGATCTGCGAAGTACATACGGACTGAAGGTTGGACCGATTGACTAAAACCTCTCACAAAGCAAAACTTGATCAAACCCGAGAACTCATTTGATGATGTTGGTCACATGGCGATGTGACTGTCGATGTTAAATCACATGGCGATGTGAACTAGATTATTGACTCTAGTGCAAGTGGGAGGCTGTTGGAAATATGCCCTAGAGGCAATAATAAAAGTATTATTATATTTCCTTGTTCATGATAATTGTCTTTTATTCATGCTATAAGCTGTATTATCCGGAAATCGTAATACTGCGTGTGAATACATAGACCATAATATGTCCCTAGTGAGCCTCTAGTTGACTAGCTCGTTGTGATCAGCAGATAGTCATGGTTTCTGACTATGGACATTGGATGTAGATTAATAACGGGATCACATCATTAGGAGAATGATGTGATGGACAAGACAATCCTAAGCATAGCACAAAGATCGTGTAGTTCGTTTGCTAGAGCTTTTCCAATGTCAAGTATCTCTTCCTTAGACCATGAGATCGTGTAACTCCGGGATACCGTAGGAGTGCTTTGGGTGTATCAAGCGTCTGGCGTGGCTGGGTGACTATAAAGGTGCACTTCACGGTATCTCACGAAAGTGTGCATTGGGTTGACACGGATCGAGGCTAGGATTTGTCACTCCGTGTAAGCGGAGAGGTATCTCTGGGCCCCTTGGTAGGACATCATCATAATGTGCACAATGTGACCAAGGGGTTGATCACGGGATGATGTGTTGCGGAGCGAGTAAAGAGACTTGCGGTAGCGAGATTGAACAAGGTATCGGTATACGGCGATCGAATCTCGGGCAAGTAAAATACCGCTAGACAAAGGGAATTGTATCGGGATCGGTGAGTCCTTGACATCGTGGTTCATCCGATGAGATCATCGTGGAACATGTGAAGACCCAACATGGGTATCGAGATCCGCTGTTGGTTATTGACGGATGTCGAGAACTGTCGCCCACGAACACCTATGGGACCGAGGCCCCTTATGCATGCGATGCGAGGCGGAGGGAGCCAGAAGCGGGTCGTGGCGAGCATGCGGGCAGTTTTACCCGAGGTTAAGACGCGGTGAGCGTAAACCCTACTCTGCTTGATTGTATTGAGCTCGGGGAGCTTGAAGAGCTACGATGCAGCTACACCGGCTTGAGAGTTGCAAGGTTTGAACCCCCCTCCACGTTGTGCATGGGCCTCCTTTTATAGTGCAAGGGGTCACCAGCAAGTGTCAGCGTAGGAGAAAGGGGTAAAAATGTAAAAAGAGGTGGTAGTTGGAGCAGTCGCGGGGAGCAGTGGAGCTACGGTCGTGAGCAGTGGTCGCTACCTACTTTGTGATGGGGACAAGGGCATTTAATGCCGTCGCCGTCGACCCAAAAGCTCCCGCCCTTTGTCTCCGTGCATGCAGCGATGGATCCTACCGTGGAGTGCCACCGTGTCTCCCAGGCTGCACAGCCATCCGCCAGCAGCGTCCTGGAAAGGCCCGAGGCGTGGCGTGGGCTGATGGAGCTGGGCTTGAACACCAGCTGCCAATTCTCCCGGCAAGCACCTTCTTAGGTCTTGACTGCTGCGGACACGGGAGCTTGCAAGACTCTGTAACTTAGCAGCCCCAGGCCCTTGCCGGAATGGCGTATAGCGCCAGCGTGTCTTCTATGATGTAATCTCCTAGTCTTCTGGCAAGCTCTTCTTGCGGGGCCTTCGTGAATAGGGTAACCTTGAGTGCAGAGCGGCCTTCCGGCAAGCTCAAGCTTGGTCTCAATCTTCATCTTGTATACGCCGTTTTTGAATGGTTTGACATGGAGCAGGGAAGGTCTTGGCGAGCACGTGGTAAACCCTGCGAGGGCTGCAACCGCCCGTGCACAAGTTGGGTCTTGAGGTACCCCTACCTGGGCTCTGGCAGGGAGCCAGGGCACAGGCCACCTGCACAGTGCAGCTGATGGGCCAGGCCCAAAAGCAGGTTCAGGCAGCACCACCTGACCTGGCCGCGCTGAATCACTTCCGCATCTGCCGCATCCCCGTAATAGCGCAGCGTCGATTGCGTACGTCGTGGGATGGGGCGTGCCCACGTTCTTTTAATGGAAAGCGAAAGCGCCCCACTTCCCCATAAGCGGAAGGCAGGGCGGTTCCCTCCTTCGCTCTCATTGCATCCTCTTCCTCTTCGAAGATCCCCTTGTGCTCCGCCTCCAAACCTCCGCGCCGCTTTGCATCTCAGCGCCCGCTGAGCTCTTAATCCCCTTCCTCCGCCGCCTCGCCATGGCCCGAGGAGAAAGCGGCGGAGAAAAGGCCAAGAAAAGCC
>JAHHZJ010002240.1:0-25551 GCA_021437245.1 Aegilops speltoides
GGTTCGAATTTGTTGGTTCGGATGAGATCCCGGACGTCAGGGAGTTGGAATGGTGGAGGAAAGATTTATATGGGAAGTTGTTTTGGTCGCGGAAAAGGTTGGGTTTTATCGAGCGTCGGGGACCAGGAGGTCGGGGGTCCAATGGGGCCCCATCCCGGAGGTGCATGGACCAAGTGTGGGAGGACCAGCCCGGGTGGGGTCCCCTAAGGCCCAAGCGCAAAAGGAAGGAGGGAGGGCAAACCCTAGGGGATGGGCCTAAGAACCAGTGCCTCTCCTCTGGGCCCCTGATGGCATCGGGGTGCCACCACCCCAGGGGAGGAACCTAGAGGCGCACCTCCCCTTCCTATAAATAGTTGAGTCAGGGCTGCCCAACACGATTTCTCTCCTCTTGGCGCCCCTCTCCCTTCTCCTCTCCGCGGTGCTTGGCGAACCCTGGGATCCCGCTCCTCCATCACCCTGTTGTCTGCTCTGGATGGAGTCTTCCTCAACCTCTTCCTCTCTCCTTGCTGGATCAAGGCATGGGAGGCGTCCGGGCTGTTCCGTGTGTTGGGGAGGTCCGTCCGTTCGGCACTAGGATCTCGGTGATTTGGATCACGGCATCGACTCCTTCAACCCCGTTCTCTTGAGCGCTTCCCGATCTACAAGGGTATGTAGATGCACTCTCCTTCCCTTGCTAGTTTCTCCATAGATAGATCTTGGTGACACGTAGAAATTTTAATTTCTCGTTCCCAACAAAACCATCACATAGCGACCAACTCACGGGCGGACAAAGTGTTGTGCTCCCTTGAGGCGATGGGCGGCGCATCAGGTCTATTCGGTCCTGGCGAAGCAGACTCTCCTGGTCTTCTACTTTGGCAAGATTAGGGGTTCGCCTCATCTGAGCTGGACACAGGGACCCGGGGGGTCAGGGGGGGGCCGTCACCGCCTCCGGTCGCCGTCCTTGAACCGGAGGGATGGTGACCTGTCAAGAAGGCTCTGGACAGGCAACGGCCCGTCCCGGCCGGGCGTCAATCGTCCGGCCCCTCGGCAGGGGAAGGGCTGGCCCTTCGATGGGCGCCCGCGGTCTCGGCGTCGACGCGACTCTCGGTCGAGGATGGGCGTCGCCCTCTCTTCCCGTTCTCGGGGTGGTGTGCTACCCGCTCCTGGGTCCCCCTGCCCCTTAGGGTCCCGATGATCCTATCGGCTTTGGGTAGGCGATCTCCTCCAATCCCTATAAGCTGCCCCGATCGCTCGTCCCAATCACGGATCATTGCGGATGGGGAGGTGCGGGATCCGGGTTGGTGGTTGTGGGGCCGGCTGCGACTTCTCCCAGGTATGACTCCATCCTCATCTGGTCCATTGGCTCTGGTTCATGTTTCTGGTTCTTGGCCATGCCTCTTCACACAAGGAGACATAGCCCGATTGTTTATTTTTCTGAAAAGGGCCTGTTTGGACGATCTCCAATTTGTGCAAAAGGCGGTTAGATGGGGCCCTTCTTTGAGGCCCTACTCGAGCTGAGCATGGGTCCTCGGTGAGGGTCCCTCATCCCAGTATGGAGAGCCAAGGGATGGTTGGGACCCCCACCCGCCCACAGGTGACACCCACAGGCCTTCCATAGGAAGGTCCTTGCAACAGACCCCTCCACCTCCACCCCGGAGGTGATGGAGGTGTTATTGAAACGTGTAATTTCAAAATTTTTCCCTCCCAAAGATCATGGTGATGGCATAGCAAGGGAAGTATTGTCCCGTACCCTCGTGGCCGTGGCGAGCGTTATACTTTCGACGATGGTAAATGCGTCTTCATGATCCGACCGATCCAAGCACGGCTTTAACACCTCCGATTTCGCCCGTTCAGCTCAATGGTCTGGGCTCCGATCCGGCAAAGCCGGAGATGAGTTCCGTCGGCCGCGATGGTGTGGTGGCGATGATGATTTCTACGGGGAGGCGCCTAAACTCGCGATATGACCGAGGTGGATTATGGTGGAGGGGACTGAAAGGATCGAGATGGACCTGGGGGGTGAATAGGTACAATTACAAATTTTAATTATTATTAAGCAATTTTAGGCAATAGGCGGAATATGAAAGTGAGCCTAACAATTGCTAGTAAGTCAAAATACTAGGCGGTTGACACAAGCATATGAACAATCACAATAAGATGTAAGTAAGACAATCACAACAAGTAACCACAATTATAGAGTTAGGGTTAGGAATAACCCAACTCGAGCGAGGATGTATGCGATGTTCACTTCCTTGGAGGGCTAGTTACCGTTAGAGGCGGATGTTACCCGAAGGCACCCTCGCCCGAACTCAATATTCTCCTTTGAGACAACACCACAGGCGTTTCTCAACCACTAGTAGTAGACCTTGGGGTGGTCTCCAAACCCTCACCAACTTTCGGGGTAATCACAAGTTGATTCCTCCGAATGACTCCTACCGCCTAGGAGTCTCCAACCTCAAGGTAACAAGATCGGGAAAACTCAAGACTTGCTCAAACTTGATTTGCTTTGGTCACAAGAAGGGGAGGAGATCTTTCTTTTGATTGGAACAACTCTTGAAACTCTCAAAATCAAGCGGGATCAGGATTTGTGTGTGAGCAAGAGGAAAGCACTAGTGTTCTTGGGCGTGTTTGTGTGTAATGTTCAACCTTATCCCGAAGGTGGTGCTTTCTCTATGTCAAAATAGAGCCATTTGGACATAAGTTGACCACCTCGGATGATCGGGACACCATCCGGATGATCCGGTTTGTCCGGATGATCGGCGAAGGCGGATGCATGTGGTTTCAGCCTAGTTCGACAGCCGGATAATCCGGGGCAAGCCGGATGATCCGGACAAGCCGGATGATCCGGATGGCTGGCGACGATCGGCTACAATCAAATAAACGTGAAAAATGGGCGCGGGTATCCGGCGATCCGGAGGATCCGGATGATCGGGCACCGGATGATCCGGGGGCGTCCGGATGATCGCGACCATCCGTTCGTAAAGAAGGGCCAATTATCCGGATGATCCGGTCGGTCCGGCTGATCGGGTAAAGCCGGATGATCGGTATCCATCCGGATGATCCGGCTGGAGATGGTGGAATGTTTTGGCTAAGTGATATTGCTGGGTTTTAGTCTATTGTGTGGTAGAGTTGTTTAAGAGACAAAAATGTGAGCAAGTCTTGACCCTACCGGATCCCCTCTTAATAGTCGGGGTTCCTATTACTCAAGAAATACAAAAAGCACAATACTTCATCTTGGTTTGCTCCTTTCCTCATTGATAATTATCTTGAGTAAAATCTCATATGATGTGATCATGATGCTCACTAAAAAACCCGGAGGAAGACGGCTGTTATATTAGCAAACAAGGTTAGTCCCTATATGTAAGTTTGTCATCAATATCAAAAATACTTTTTAAAGCAAGATTCTTTCAATCTCCCCCTTTTTTGGTAGTTGATGACAAACTACTATAACATTATATGAAAATGTATCTGAATAATTCTAGGAGAGTAGGCGGTATGTGTTTTAGGAAGAGCTCCCCTTATTTATGCATATGAATGTGTTTTAAGAAGCTCTCCCTTAATGTATGCATGGAATAAAATGATACACATACAAAGTCATGCACATATAAGTGGATGCCCACATTGAATATAATCAGGCATACATCATTAAAATCATCATGAGCAATAAAAAACAGCATAATTAAGCACTTGACATAGACTCATAACTCATGACCAAAGTACCATAGTACCATTACAATAAGCAGGCATAGTGACATAGACCCATAACTCATGACCAAAGTACCATAGTACCATTACAATAATAATAATGAGTCCACTAAAGCTCTAAGCATAAGCATACGGACACCTGAAACTCCTAAAATTACATCTCCCCTTTGACAAGTCGAAAAGGGGCGGCCGAAAAAATAGGAGAATCACACATCATCTTCATCCTCGGCATCATCATCATCATCACCATCCTCAGTTAGCGGTACAAGGAAGAACTCGGGAACTTCGATTGGGAAGGAAAATCAACCTCCGGAAGAAAGTCGGCGGAATAGGCTCATCGGGCTCAAGGACTGCGGGGCCGCGCCGAAGGAGCCCTAAGAGCATTTGCCTCGGAGATCGGAACCTCCCGGTAGCAATGTGAGTAGGATTGCGGGGTGTCAAAATGGCTTTATGGGATTTCCCAATAAAAGCGAGCAAAGGGTCAACGGCAGGAAAGGTTTGGTGTGGCCTCTCACCACTGCGGGCAGAGCCTTGCCCTAGAAGTGTCATCCGGAGTCCACATGGGTGAATGTTGTTCTTGTTGATGGGGCAAGTGAAACGAATCAATGGCGGTCTGAATGAAAGGGCATGTGGAAAATCAGAACCTTGGACAACTAGCCATGCGAATCTCATGCGAAAAAAATCTGCCATGTCAATGGGGCAGGGGCTTGTGAATAGTACATCAAATCAATGCTATAAGCCGTACCATCCCGATCCCTTTCTTGGGAGCAATGGAGTTGAGGATGCCTGAAAAACCACGGTATTTGAGGCGGAAGATCGATGTCATTAAGCTCCTTGCTTTTGCCTGGGATGGTGAGTAGGAGGGATGGTGAGACAAGCCAAGCAGGTAGGCATAGCCTCAAACTTGGGATTCCGCATGGATTGAAAAGACCCCTCGTTCGGGCATGCCCAAGGCAGCACAAACTCCTCAAAAGAGGGTGGGCGAGAATGATGAGTCATCCAAGTGATCGAGCGATCCGGATGGAAGAAACATGTGGCATAGAATTGCGAATAGCCTCATTCAATCCGGTGGAGAGTCATGCAGGCGGCCCATGCCATCAATCTTCTCTAACACACCATAGAACTTGGTTGGATTGTTAAATGTAATCCAAGTTCACATAATCTTGAGGAAAACCTAGATGAGCAAGACCGATTGATAGATGTCTGTTGAACCAAAGTCGAAACCTAAATTGATTGCATTGGCGGGGCAGAAAATTGGTTGACTTCACTCCTTTGCATACTCGAGGGATCCATGGGTGATAGCTGATCGTCGGCGGCCCGGTTGGTGGGGTTGGCCATGGACAAAATAGACCGTGGTCGGGCGGCTCGTGGAGGAAAAGCCGCTTCCTTCTTCTTGGCCTTGGTGGTTGGCGGAGCTCGTCCTCCGGAGATCGTCCTCATAATCGGGATCGTCTGCGGCATAGGGGCGACCGACCGTGCTTTCTTGAGTGGACGAGCAGCTTCCTCGAGTCCTTGATGCTTGGCGTCGTGGTTCTAGGCATCGCATTGGGCGAAAGAACAACAACAAAAAAAATCCGGAGCTCGATGATGGACCCTAGATGAGTACAAGAGCAAAAACGAAGGAAAAGGCGGAGAGATACCATGAGAGGCCGGGTGGTGACTTGAAGCTCGGCCGGTGCCCCACGCGACCACCATGGCTAAGTTGGGGCGGAGGCTAAGATTTGAAGAATCTCGTGGTCCACAGGAAACAGGGGAGGAAGGGTAGATCGGGGTGGCGATGTTCCCAAGATCCGCCAAGGTGGCGGCGGGTGGGGGACCCTTGACCCGGGCCAGTGAGGTGAGGAGGAAAAACAGGATAACCCTGGCCCCTCCCCTCGGCCCGATGGCTATTGGATAAGTCGAAGACCCACCCGGACGTCGGGGCGGGATGATCCGGCCAAGCGGATGGGAAGTGGATTGGATATCGGACCCCGGACGTCCGGATGTATTCCGGATGATCCGGTGGCCGATTTGAGATATGATTACGATCGATGGGGTGGCGATATATATATATATATATATATATATATATATATATATATATATATATATATAATAGCCTTATTCACACAATATCTCAACCTCATATAAACACCCAAAAAAATAATTAGGCTAAGTCACCATGTAGGTATATATATAACTTTGGAGACCAAAAATTTTAACTTTTGGACCCATGGTTATTACTCCATCATTTAAAGTACTATGGACACAAAGTAAGTGCCATAGTGACTTTGAAAGTGTTAGTTCTATTTATGCATTATGTAAGGGAGAGTACTCATAAATTGAATGTCTCCCCTTATACCTACATCAAGACAAGACATTATGAAGATGCATGCATAGTCAGATTTCACATAATGTTGTCAAGCTCCAAGATACCAAGTTCACGCCTAATCGACAAAACCTTGCTTCATCAATGGTTTGGTGAAAATATCTGATTCAAATCTGCCAATGTGATCAATGTGAATATCACCCTTCTCAACATGATCTCTCAAAAGTGATACCTAATATCAATGTGCTTGTGCGGAGATGATCCTTGGGGTTTTCAGCAATGTTGATGGCACTTTCATTATCCATAGAAGAGGCACATTTCTTAGGTGATCGTAATCCTTCAAAGTTTGCCTCATCCATAATAAGTGAGTTGCACAACTTGCGGCACAATGTATTCAACTGCGGTAGAGGCAATACAGTTTTGTTTCTTCGTGGAACAACTTACCAAGGCGTCAAAACCCGCATGCCGGAAGTGGACTTCGATCCACTTTGTCTCGGCCCAATCATCCGTGTACCGTGAGATCAAACTTAGCATCCTTGGGATACCATAGACCCAACTTTGGGGTGTGAACAAGGTATCTAAGAATATGTACTTTTATGATGACTTTCCCTAGGGGCCGAAATCTAACACACATGCATACACTAAACATGATGTCTGGTCTAGATGCACAAAGATAAAGCAATGAACCAATCATAGGCGGTATTTAGATGGGTGAAAGGAATACCGTTTGTGTCTTGATGAGAGTTATTTTGGTTGGCATTGGTGTCTTACATGGACTAAGGACATCCCAAACTTCTCTAAGATATCCTTGAGGTATTTTGCTTGAGACAAAAAATTCCTTCTTGTTGTTAATTTGAAATCCAGGAAGAACTTCAAATCCGCATTGGTGACATTTCAAAATTCTTGGTCATTGAGTCCATAAACTTTTGCACAAATGAATGTTAGGAGAACCAAAAATGATATCATCTACATAGATTTGGCATAAGATCAAATCACCATTATCCCTCTTAGTAAAAGAGTGGGATCGATCCCCTCTCACAAAACCATCATGGTAAAAACTTCTTAAGATGATCATAACAAGGGGTGCTTGTTTGAAACCTAAATTATGAAGTTTATACACATAGTCTTTGTGATGGGATCAAGAACCTAGGTGGTTGTCATACATATACTTCTTCTTGTGAGGACCGCTAAAAGCACTCTTCACATCCATTTGATGTAATGTAAAACCATTGAAAGCAGCATAAGCAAGTAAGATCGAATGGATTCAAGGCAGACGGGGCAAAGGTCTCACCAAAGTCAAACCCAACTTGTAGTACCCTTGTGCCACTAACCTTGCCTTGTTTGGATGATCACACCATTCTCATCTTGTTTGTTCTTGAAAATCCATTTTGTTCCAATGTTTTCTGGTGGCCTCTTGACTAGTGACCACACTTGGTTGCGTTCAAAGCTGTTCAACTCTTCTTGCAAGCCATGTCGTTGTCCATCAATGCATCTTGTACCTTGATGGGCTCAAAACTAGACACAAAAAAAGTGAGCACAAAAGTTGGTCAAATGTTTGGTGACTCTACCTTCCGATATCGGTGAGTATTTTTCAACATCAACCGCCCGGCCCTTGGCATGATAGAGTAAGGGTTTCACGAGGTTCAACTTCATGTCCATCATCCCATCCTCAACATATGGATCATTAATGTGTGGAGGAAGATCTTCTTGTTCATATTGCATTTGTTGATGTTCATCATCAATGATTGGATTTTCTTGTTCTTGCTCTTGAGGATTGTTCGGGGAGGAACTTGATCATCTTCTTCAACTTGGGCTAAGGGTATCGGTTGAACAATAGGAGCTTGTGGAGGTATGGATGTTGAAGTAGTTTGATGATGTGTGAGACTTCCATCTTCTTCTTCATCATCATGAGGTTCTTGTTCCATAGGAAGAAGTGCACCAAACCCATGGTCAAAATGTCTTGAGAAGAATCTTCTTCACCTACATCACTTAGATCAACTTGCTCCCCATGGGCCATTAATCATCAAACACCACGTCACAAGTTTCTACACATCCATTGGATTTTTGTAGACTCTATAAGCGTCTTGAGTTTGATCCATAATCAAATATACCCTCAATTGTTTTGGATTGAAATTTTCCTAACCGTTCTCTTTTGTTGAGGATGAAGCATTTGCACCCAAATACGAAAGTACTTGACATTTGGCTTGTTTCGGTTAGAAGCTCATATGGAGTCTTTTCCAATATAGTCGGAGGAAGAGCGGTTTGATGCATGGCATGCGGTGTTGCACCGGCCCAAAAACTATGTGGTGACTTGTATTCATCAACATTGACCTTGCCATCTCCACAAGTGTGCGGTTCTTCCTTTCGGCTACACCTTCTGGAGGAGTGTATGGGCTGAATATTTTGCTCAATCCCTTCATCACTAAGGAATTCTTCAAGGTGTAGTTTTGAACTCAGATCCATTGTCACTTCTTATTGCCAAGATTTCTTTGTCAAACTTGCGTTGTGCTTGCTTGGCAAAGTCAATGAAAGTGATCTTCGTCTGTCCTTGGACTTGAGGAAAAACACCCATGTATATCTTGAGTAATCATCAACAATGACAAGTCCATACTTTTCCCAAAGACTATCCCATGAAGGAGGCCCAAAAGATCCATGAAGGGCTCCAAAGGCCTTGAAGTAGACACAATATTCTTGGGTGGGTGCTTTGATTGATGTTGCTTCCCTATACAAGCACTACACACGATCTTTCTCAAAAGAGATATTTGTTAGTCCAAGGATGTGATTTCCCTTTAAGAGATCTTGAAGATTTCTCATGCCGCATGGGCTGGGCGATGCCATAGCCACCTTATGGCCTTGGATTAACAAGTTATGGAATGTGCTCTCAAATCAACGGTAAATTGCCATCAACTCTCCAACAAAGGCCAAGAGTATCTCTCTTAAAACTTTCACATCCGTTAGTCCAAATAGTGTATCATAACCAACAGATGCCAATTGGAACAAAAAGTAAATGATATTTAAGGGATTGGACAAGCATGACATTTGCAAAGACATGTCATTTGTGATAACCTTCCCCAACCCAAGTACTCCTTTTGATCCTCCACCAAACATAATGCTCATAAATGGTTGAATAGCTTCCATGAAATCGAAAGCAATTTTATTCGATCATATGATTGGTACATCCACTATCAATTACCCATTTTACTCCAAGGAAAGGCATCCTAACATAATTATTACTTGGTTAGAGGCACCCATCTTGCAATGGGACCTCTCAAGTTAGTCCAAAAGGTCTTAGGGACCCAAATAGCATAAAACGAAATGCATTTGGGGACCAACAAACTTTATAAACTTCTCCATCCTTAGTCTTCAAGTACATAGGATGGAGGCATGAACTCTTTGGCTTGTTGGGGTGGGCATGCCTTTGGCCTTCCACTAGCAACCTTACCTTTCTCCTTGTGTCCTTCTCGTACAAAGTTTCTTTCAAAGGTGGTGCACTTTTGAGAAATGTCTTCTTCTTGCTTGTGCTTGGGCAAAAGGGTCCCTCTTTGGCGAACACTTCATTGTGTTGGCTCAACACCTCATTAAGGTTCTTTTGCCCTTGAGCACATGTCATGAGCCCTTCTCAATTTGAGCCTTGAAAGGATTTTCCTCAGAATAGATGCTAGATCACTACTAGAGTTAGTAGAACAAGCATCAACATTTATAATGGGAGATGAATAGGCCTTAGCTAGAGTTTCAAGATAAGTAAGTTTGGCGTCTCAAAACTCTTTGTAAGAAGGGTGAGCCTTCTTCCTTAGTCTTGAGGACATGGATAAAGCTCACAATCCTTAGAGAAAGCATGAGACTTCACAAGCTTACTTTTATCATTCATCAACTTTCCAAAGCCAATAGCCTTTTCAAGGAGGCAAGATCTTTAGTATGAACATCAATATTTGTGCCAATTTTTAAGCATAGTTCATCATTTCGTGTTTCCTCATATTGGACTTTCGCTCAAAGTTTCACATTTTCCTTTTCCTCGGTGGGGGTTTGAGTTCTAATGGTGATGGTGTGCTTACTCACCATCTCCATAAATCTGCATAGTGAGCTTCTTTCCTTTGGGAGCACATGAATTTATTAAGTTTAGCAAGCATAGGATCATTTAGATCATCATCCTCATAACTATCCTCCCATCAAGATACTCATCACTAGAAATAGGAGGAGTGAGAAGGAGGGGTTTGCCGTGGGGTTACCTTGACCTTGTCGGAGAGTCTTGATCCTCTCCATCTTCTACCACGGCCCGCCATGAGGCACTTGTGGGTTGCCCTTGTAATCCTTCATGTAGTTGTAGTGACAACTTCACCACTCTTATTTAGCCTCAATGTGTTTTGGAATCTTGAGCAACTCAAACCACCACTAACATCATCGGATCGGATTCTTGACCACCATTGCTTTCCCATCTCTCTTCAGCTTGGAGTTCAAAGTTTGGCCTTCTTCTTAGGAAAGGTCTTGGGAAACCTTGGTCTATCTTCTCTCTTCTCATAAGGGCCTCATTTGAGAAGTGGTTGGTTCCTCACAGTTGTAGCATTTTCTTACTTTCTTCTTTGGAATCTTCCTTGAATTTTCCCCGGTAAACTTCTTGACAAAAGAGCCATGTCTTCATATGGCGGGCCTCGTGGATTCAATCTCATTACCATCTTCATCATCATCATCTTCTTCTTCTTCTTCACTTTGCTCATCTTCACATACATGCTTGGCCTTTAAGATTGTCCTTTGATGATGGGGAACCATGCATCAAGATGTTTTGTGGCATTTTTGACTCTTCAAATAGTTGAAGGTGGATATGATGTCATCTGTAGTCATTTCCTTGAAAGTATGGTGTTGTCTTATGTCCCATCATTTGATGGTGATATGGAGCAAAGCATGAAGCAATTTATCCACAAGGAATCTCTTAGTCATGTTGAATCCATCTTGTGTCTTGTCCACTCCATCCCAATATCGGCGATGGCGTCATGAGGGCTCATGGAGTTGATTGGGGTTTCACCTTTCTCCATACAAAAGTTTTGCAATTGCCCTTGGCAATTTCATTTGAAACACCGGAGGGTAGAGGTGTGGTCTTGGATCGTATGATACTTTCCATAATTCCTTGGCACTTGTGATGTGTATGAGCGGTCTCCTTTGCTTTTCATCCATCCTCTCCTTATACATGATAGCAGCGTCATTGAGGTTCTTGTCATATATTTCTCTTGGTGTGGGGTTCTTTGGATATACCATGATAGCCATACTCAAGATTTCCGCATCTTGTCATTTCCATGTGAAGATGATCTAAACTCTCCACAAGGCAAAATCGGAAGTGGCACTTAGTAAAGGAGGTTTGCCTTGAGGTTTATCTTGGTTTCTCAACTTTGAGGTCTTGCATAAAGCCAAGGAACAAGGCGTGTTCATTGCTAGGAGGTTGTTGACCAAGTGATGGGTAAACACATTGGCCTCAAAGGGCACCACCGAGGTGGTGCAAGCCTTTGTGGACAACGTGGCTAATCTCATTGGACCAAGGCCTCAAGAAGCATCATGCTCCTCCTTTTTGTTTGCAAGGGCCCATTCTAGATCCTCCGCGTAAAGGTTTTGATTTAAGGAAGCCACCTTTATCCTTAGGATCTACAACAAGGGAGTCCATCCGGGTTCATCTCGCTCTAGGCGGTTAAGCCACAAGAATGACACGAGGCTCGATACCAATTGAAAGGATCGAGATGGACCTAGGGGGTGGTGAATAGGTACAATTACAAATTTTAATTATTACTAAGCAATTTTAGGCAATAGGCGGAATATGAAAGTGAGCCTAACAATTGCTAGTAAGTCAAAAATACTAGGCATTGACACAAGCATATAAGAGGCAATCACAATAAGATGTAAGTAAGGCAATCACAACAAGTAACCACAAGTATAGAGTTAGGGTTAGGAATAACAACTCAGGAGGCGAGGATGTATGCGATGTTCACTTCCTTGGAGGAAGCTAGTCAGTTAGAGGCGGATGTTACCACGAAGGCACACCTCCCACGAAGGCTCACCCTATTCTCCCTTTGAGACAACACCACGAAGGCATTTCTCAACCACTAGTGGTAGACCTTGGGGTGGTCTCCAAACCCTCACAAACTTTCAGGGGTAATCAATCGTTGATTCCTCACGAATGACTCCTACCGCCTAGGTCTCCAACCTCCAAAGTAACAAGATCCAAGGGAAAGACTCAAGACTTGCTCAAACTTGATTTGCTTTGGTCAAGAAGGAGGAAGGAGATCTTTCTTTTGATTGGAACAACTCTTGAAACTCTCAAGAATCAAAGGGATCAGGATTTGGTGTGAGCAAGAGGGAAAGCACTAGTGTTCTTGAGGCGTGTTTGTGTGTAATGTTCAACCTTATCGAAGAAGTAGGTGCTATATACTCGGTGTCGAGAATAGAGCCGTTTGGACATAAGTTGACCACCCGGATGATCGGGACACCATCGGATGATCCGGACCTTTGTCGGGATGATCTGCGAAGGCCGAATCCGGTGGTTTCAGCCTAGTTGCAGTAGCCGGATAATCGGAGCAAGCCGGATGATCCGGACAAGCCGGATGATCCGGATGGCTGGCGGACGATCGGCTACAATCAAATAACTGAAAAATGGGCACGGGTATCCGGACGATCCGGGAGGAGGATCCGGACGATCGGAATAGCCGGATGATCGGGAGCGTCCGGATGATCGGCTTGACCATCCGTTCGTAAAGAAGGGCCAATTATCCGGATGATCCGGTCGGGTCCGTGATCCGGGTAAAGCCGGATGATCTGGTATCCATCCGGATGATCCGGCTAGGAGATGGTGGAATGTTTTGGCTAAGTGATATTGCTGGGTTTTTAGTCTATTGTGTGGTAGAGTTGTTTAAGAGACAAAAATGTGAGCAAGTCTTGACCCTACGCGGATCCCCTCTTAATAGTCGCGGGGTTCCTATTACTCAAGAAATACAAAAAGCACAATACTTCATCTTGGTTTGCTCCTTTCCTCATTGATAATTATCTTGAGTAAAATCTCATATGATGTGATCATGATGCTCACTAAAAAACCCAGGAGGACGGGGCGTGTGTATAACTTAGCAAACAAGGTTAGTCCCTATATGTAAGTTTGTCATAAATATCAAAAATACTTTTTAAAGCAAGATTGCACTTTCACACCGCACATGGCTGAGGCGATCCGTGATCAACTTGTGTGTCTATGGGTGGCCCCCACCCCGTATATAAAGGAGCAGGGGACTGCCAGAGGCGCAGGAGGAGAATCCTCCTCCTAGTAGAGATGGGACTCCTCCTTTCCTACTCCTACTTGGAGGGAAGGAGAGGAAAGGGCCGCCCCTCCTAGTCAATCGGACCGGAGGAGAGGGGCCGGGCCCCCTGGCGCCCAATCTCTTCCCACCAAGGCCCATGTGGCCCATTAACTCTCCGGGGGTTCGGTACCCCGGCACTCGGTTTTCGAAATCACCGGAACACTCCTCGTCATGTTCGAATCTCATCAGGGACTCGAACTCCTTGGTACATCAAAACTTATAAACTCATAATATAACGCCATCGTAGCGTTAGCGTGCGGACCCTACGGGTTCGAGAACTATGTAGACATGACCTAGAACTATTCTCGGTCAAAAACCAATAAGCGGAACCTCGATGCTCATATTGGCTCCTACATATTCTCGAAGATCTTTATCGGTCAAACCGCATAACAACATCGTTGTTCCTTTGTCATCGGTATGTTACTTGCGAGATTGATCGTCGGTATCAATACCTAGTTCAATCTCGTCACCGGAAGTCTCTTTACTCGTTATGTAATGCATCATCCATAACTAACTCATTAGTCACATTGCTTGCAAGGCTTATAGTGATGTGCATTACCGAGAAGACCTAGAGACCTCTCCGACAATCGGGTGACAAAACCTAATCTCGAAATCGCCAACCCAACATGTACCTTTGGAGACACTGTAGTACTCCTTTATAATGACCCGATTACGTTGTGATGTTTTGTAGCACCCAAAGTGTTCCTCTAGTAAGCGGAGTTGCATAATCTCATAATTCGAGGACCATGTATAAGTTATGTAAAGCAATAACAACATACTAAGCGATCAAGAAGCTAGGCTAACGGAATGGGTCATGTCAATCACATCATTCTCCTAATGATGTGATCCGTTAATCAAATGACAACTCTTTTGTCCATGGCTAGGAAACATAACCATCTTTGATAAGCAGGCTAGTCAAGTAGAGGCATACTAGTGACACTATGTTTGTCTATGTATTCACAGATGTATTATGTTTCGGTTAATACAATTCTAGCATGAATAATAAACATTTATCATGATATGAAATAAATAATAACTTTATTATTGCCTCTAGGGCATATTTCCTTGATCTCCCACTTGCACTAGAGTCAATAATCTAGTTCACATCACCATGTGATTTAACACCAATATTCACATCGTATGTGATTAACACCCATAGTTCACATCGTCATGTGACCAACACCCAAAGTGTTTACTAGAGTCAATAATCTAGTTCACATAAACACGATTAACACCCAAAAGTACTAAGGCGTGATCATGTTTTGCCGTGAGAAAGCTTAGTCAGATGCATCAAATTGAGTTGTATGTATTTTGCAAATATTCTATGTCTACAATGCTCTTGCGGGCTACTCTAGCTAATTGCTCCCACTTTCAATATGTATCCAGATTGAGACTTAGAGTCATCTGGATGGTTAAAAACTTGTTCGGCGTAACCCTTTACGAACCTTTTATCACTTACATAATAGAAACATATCCTTATTCCACTAAGGATAATTTTGACCAATGTCGTGATCTACTCCTAGATCACTATTGTACTCCTCGCCAAACCAGGCGAGTATACAATAGATGCAGTACATAGCATAGCATACTTTATAGAACCTATGGTGAGGTATAGGGAATGACTTTCATTCTCTTTTCTATTTTACGCCATGGTGGGTTTGAGTCTTACTCAATTTCACACCTTTGCAACAGACAAGAACTCTTTCTTTGGTATTCCATTTTGAACTACTTCAAAATCTTCACAAGGTATGTACTTATTGAAAAACTTATCAAGTGTCTTGATCTATCTATATAGATCTTGATGCTCAATGTGTAGCCTTCAGAGGTCTTTCATTGAAAAACTTTTATTCAAGTATCCTTTATGCTATCCGAAATTCTATATCATTTCGTCAACAATATGTCATCTACATATAGTATCGAAATGCTCTGAGACTCACTTTCTTGTAAATATAGCTTCATAATCAGTATAATACTATATGCTTTAATCAACTTATCAGCGTATATTCCATCCAGATCTTGCAGTCCATAGATTGATCTTGAGCTTGCACATTACATTAGTACCTTTAGGATTGACAAAACCACTTCACATATACAACTCTTGTTAAAAAACCATTAGGGAATGCAGTTTTGACATCCATTTGCGATTTCATAAAATGTGCAATTACTAACATGATTGGACAGACTTATGCATCGCTCTGTTGAAAAATCCATTGTAATCAACACCTTGAACTTGTCAAAAACCTTTTGCGACAAGTCGAGCTTTGTAGTAACACTACTATCAGCGTCCGTCTTCCTCTTGAAGATCCATTTATACAATATGGCTTGCCGATCATGAGCAACTCCACCAAAGTCCACACTTTGTTCTCATACATGGATCCCATCTCAGATTTCATGGCCTTAAGCCATTTTGCGGAATCTGGGCTCATCATCCTTCCTCATAGTTCGTAGGTTCATCATGGTCTAGTAACATGACTTCCGAATAGGATTACCGTACCACTAGTGCGGACCGTACTCTGGAAGACCTCACGAGGATACTGTAATAACTTGATCGAAGTTTCATGATCATCATCATTAGCTTCCTCACTAATTGGTGTAGAAATCACTTGGAACTGATTTGGTGATGAACAATTTTCAATTGGGAGAACGATTACCTCATCAAGTTCTACTTTCCTCCCACTCACTTCTTTAGAAAACTCCTTCTCTAGAAAGGATCCATTTTAACAACGAATATCTTGCCTTCGGATCTGTGATAGAAGGATTACCCAAATTTCCTTTGGGTATTCTGTGAAGACACACTTCTCGATTTGGGTTCAAGCTTATCAGGTTGAAAACCTTTTCATATAAACATCGCAACTCAAACTTTAAGCGACATCTTCGTTTCTGCTAAACCATAGTTCATACGGTTGCGTCTCAGCAGTTTAGATGGTGCCTATTAAAGGTGAATAGTGTCTCTAATGCATAACCCCAAAACAATAGTGGTAAGCGATAAGAGACATCATAGATCGCACCACATCTAGTAAAAATCGATTACGATGTTGAACACACCATTACATTGTGGTGTTGGGTGGCGTTAGCTGTGAAACTATTCACATTGTTTTATATGAAGGCCAAACTCATAACTCAAATATTCTCCTCCACGATCAGATTGTAGAAACTTTATTTTCTTGTTACGATGATTCTCCACTTTACTCTGAAATTCTTTGAACCTTTCAACTATTTCAGACTTATGTTTCATCAAGAAGATTATACCCATATCTGCTCAAATCATCTTGTGAAGGTCGAAAATAATGATGCTTGCCCGAGCATCAACACTCATTGGATCGCATACATCGGTATGTATTATTTCCAATAAGTCGATAGCTTCGTTCTATTGTTCGGAGACGGAGTTTTAGTCATCTTGCCAAAAGGCCGGTTACTAAGCATCAAATGATTCATAACCAAGTGATTCCAAAAATCCATCTTTATGGAGTTTCTTCATCGCTTTACCGATATGACCTAAGCGGCGATTCCACAAATAAGTTGCACTATCGTTATCAACTCTGCATCTTTTGGTTTCAATACTATGAATATGTGTGTCACTACTATAGATTCAATAAAAATAGACCACTCTTCAAGGGTGCATGACCATAAAAGATATTACTCATATAAATAGAACAACCACTATTCTCGATTTAAATGAATAACCATCTGCATCAAACAAGATCGGATATAATGTTCATGCTTAATCGGCACCAAATAACAATTCTTTAGGTCTAAAACTAATCCCGATGGTAGATGTAGAGGTGGCGTGCCGACCGCGATCACATCGACCTTGGAACCATTTCACGCGCGTCACCTCGTCCTTAGCCAATCTTAGCAATCGTAGTCCTTTTTGGTTGCAAATATTAGCGAACCGGTATCAAATACCGGGTGCTCTGCGAGCATTAGTAAGGTACACATCAATAACATGTATATCACATATACCTTTGTTCACTTTGCCATCCTTCTTATCCGCCAAATACTTGGGCAGTTCCGCTTCCGATGTCGATCGCTTGCGGTAAAACACTCATTTCAGGCTTAGGTCGGACTTGGGTTTCTTCTCTTGGCGATAACTTGCTTGCCGTTCTTTTGATGTTCCCCTTCTTCTTCCCTTTTCCTTTTTCTTGGCGGTGGTCTTGTTAACCATCAACACTTGATGCTCCTTCTTGATTTCTACCTCCAGACTTTTAGCATTGCGAAGAGCTTCAGGAATAGTCTTGTTCATCCCTTGCATATTATAGTTTATCCACGGCTCTTGTAGCTTGGTGGCGATGATTGAAAATTACATCAATGACACTATCATCGGGAAAGATTAACTCCGGTTGAATCAAGTGATTATTATACCCAACATTTTGAGTATGTGTTCCTTGTGAAACTATTCTCCTCCATCTTGCAGCTATAGAACTTATTGGAGACTTCATATCTCTCAATCCGGGCATTTGCTTGAAATATTAACTTCAACTCTGGAACATCTCATATGCTCCATGACATTCAAAACATCGTTGAAGACCGGTTCTTAAGCCGTAAAGCATGGCCCGAACTATCGAGTAGTCATCGGCTTTGCTCTGCGAGGCGTTCTTAACGTCGTCGGTTACATCGGCGGACTGGCACAGCCGGTGCTTCGGGGCGTAACTTTTACTGCAGCAATGAGGATAATCCTCGAGTTCGGACCCACTCCGTGTAATTGCTACAATCATCTTTCAACTTTGCTTTCTCAAGGGCATTAAAATTCAGCGGAACAACAACACGAGCCATCTATCTACAAACAAACATAGACAAGCAAAATACTATCGGTACTAAGTTCATGATAAATTTAAGTTCAATTAATCATATTACTTAGAACTCCCACTTAGGCAGGACATCTCTCTAGTCCTCTATCATGTGATCCAAATCAACTAAACCATGTCCGATCATCACGTGAGATGGAGTAGTTTCAATAGTGAACATCACTATGTTGATCATATCTACTATATGCTTCAGCTTCGACCTTTCGGTCTCCGTGTTCGAGGCCATATCTGTATATCTGGCTCGTCAAGTATGACTGAGTATTCGCGTGTGCAACTGGTTTGCACCGTTGTATTGAGCGTAGAGCCTATCACCCCGATCATCCGTGGTGTCTCGGGAAGAACTTTCTGCGGTGCATACTCGGGGAGAACCCTTCTTGATTATTAGTGAGAGATCATCTTAAAATGCTACCGTCATCAAAGCAAGATAAGATGCATAAAGGATAAACATCACATGCAATCAATATAAGTGATATGATATGGCCATCATCATCTTGTGCTTGTGATCTCCATCTTGAGCACCGTTGTGATCACCATTCACCGGTAGCGACACCTTGATCTCCATTGTAGCATCGTTGTTGTTCGCCATCTATTGCTTCTCGACTATCACTACCGCTTAGTGATAAAGTAAAAGCAATTCTGAACATTGCATTTCATACAATAAGCGACAACCATATGGCTCCCGATTGCCGATAACCGGTTACAAAACATGATCATCTCATACAATAAAATATAGCATCACGTCTTGACCATATCACATCACAACATTGCAAAAACAAGTTAGGCGTGCTTTGTTGTTGCCAAATTTTCGTGGCTCTACGGGCTTTGCAAAGAACCGTTCTTACCTCGCATCAAAACCACAGCGATAGTTCGTCAAGTTGGTGCTGTTTTAACCTTAAGGACCGGGCATAGCCACACTCGATTCAGCTAAAGTGAGAGGCGGAGACACCGCCAGCCACCTTTAAGCACGAGTGCTCGTAGCAGTGAAACCAGTCTCGCGTAAGCGTCTGGCGTAATGTCGATGCAGGCGCTTCATCTCCAATACCGCCCGAACCAAAGTATGACATCTGGTAGCGGTATGACTATATGCCCACAACTCACTTGTGTTCTACCGTGCATATAAAATCAGCGCATAAAACCTAGGCTCGGATGCCACTATTGGGGCGTAGTAATTTCAAAATTTTCCTCGCTACGCAAGATCATGGTGATGGCATAGGCGAGAGGAAGTATTGTCCATGTACCCTCGTGGGCCGTGGCGGGCGTTATGACAGCGATTGATGTGATTGCGTCTTCACGATCCGACCGATCCAAGCACCGAGCGTCACGGCACCTCCGAGTTCAGCCACGTTCAGCTCGATGGCGATCTCGGGCTCCGATCCAGCAAAGCTCGGAGATGAGTTCCATCGGCCTGACGGCGTGGTGGCGATGATGATGTTCTACGGCGCGGGCTTCGCCTAAACTCATGACGATATGACCGAGGTGGATTATGGTGGAGGGGCACCGCACATGGCTGAGAGCGATCCGTAGATCAACTTGTGTGTCTATGGGTGCCCCTCGCCCTCGTATATAAAGGAGCAAGGGGAGGCGGCCGGCCTTGAGGCGCGCAAGGAGGAGAATCCTCCTCCTAGTAGGATGGGACTCCTCCTTTCCTACTCCTACTAGGAGGGAAGGAAGAGGCGCCGCCCCCTCCTAGTCAACTTCGGACCCGGAGAGAGAGGCGGCGGCCACCTGGCTGCCTCTCTCTTCCCCAAATCCCATGTGGCCCATTAACTCTCGGGGTTCGGTAACCCCGGCACTCCGGTTTTCTCGAAATCACCGGAACACTTCCGGTGTCGAATATAGTCGTCAATATATCGATCTTTACGTCTCGACCATTTGAGACTCCTCGTCATGTCCCGATCTCATCCGGGACTCCGAACTCCCGGTACATCAACACTTATAAACTCATAATATAAGCATCGCTAGCGTTAAGCGTGCGGACCCTACGGGTTCGAGAACTATGTAGACATGACCTAGAACTATTCTCGGTCAATAACCAATAGCGGAACCGGGCGCTCATATTGGCTCCTACATATTCTCGAAGATCTTTATCGGTCAAACCGCATAACAACATCGTTGTTCCCTTTGTCATCGGTATGTTACTTGCCGAGATTCGATCGTCGGTATCAATACCTAGTTCAATCTCGTTATCGGCAAGTTACTTTGCTCATCGTAATGCATCATCCCAACTAACTCATTAGTCACATTGCTTGCAAGGCTTATAGTGATGTGCATTATCGAGAGGCCCGAAGATACCTCTCCGAGCAATCGGATGACAAAACCTAATCTTGAAATCGCCAACCCAACATGTACCTTTGGAGACACCTGTAGTACTCCTTTATAATTACCCAGTTACATTGTGATGTTTGGTAGCCATAAAGTGTTCCTCCGGTAAATGGGGTTGCATAATCTCATAATTCGAGGAACATGTATAAGTTATGAAGAAAGCAATAGCAACATACTAAGCGATCAAGAGCTAGGCTAACGGAATGGGTCATGTCAATCACATCATTCTCCTAATGATGTGATCCCATTAATCAAATGACAACTCTTTTGTCCATGGCTAGGAAACATAACCATCTTTGATAAGCGGCTAGTCAAGTAGAGGCATACTAGTGACACTATGTTTGTCTATGTATTCCGAGATGTATTATGTTTCCGGTTAATCAATTCTAGCATGAATAATAAACATTTATCATGATATAAGAAATAAATAATAACTTTAATATTGCCTCTAGGGCATATTTCCTTTAGGTGTGGGGTGCTAGCTGGCCCTTCCTCAGAGAAGGCGATCTGTCATGCCCGCCACTATCGAGGGCGGCAGGCGCTGGCAAAGCAATTACGGCCCTTATCGAGAGGTAGGACTAGTTGGCCCACCGAGGGCCTAGTAACTCAGCTATGGTGCCCATATGAAGCTCTATCTTTGGAACATTAGGGCTTGCACGGGCGAGGCGACAATTAATTGATTACATTAGGTAGGAGGAGATTGACATAGTAGGTTTACAAGAGATGATTTGGCGGGAGTTACTGCGGGCATCCCGGTCATCCCCATGGGCGTATCTACATCTCCCATGACACCACTTTGACCAATGACAAGAGCTCGAGCAAAGGCTATAGAAGATAAGGTGAACTCGCTCCTCTCCCAACTACCACTTTCTACACATGAGACATGGCTACTACCTCAAGAGGAAACACTATATGTGATCAGGTACTTGGAGGAAGCCATGAACAGCTCACCCAATGGACAAGGCGACAAGGACACGAGCACAAGGACAAGAAGAAAAGCTACGAAAAAAGCTATAGCGGCGGACGTTCGACCAGACGGACGTCCGGCGCTGGCTCGGCCAGCGGACGTCGACCGAGGCCGGACGTCCGGCGCTGAAGCCCGGCCGATCGGATCCCAGCCTCGCTGGCTATAGAGGCGTCCGTCCGTCCGGTCGACCGGCGACACCTCGCAGTGGATGTTCGTCCTCCTCCGGGACCGGTAATTCAACACCAAACCAAATCAGCGGAAGTCGGCGGCCGGACGGGCAACTAGGCGATCGGCCATCTCCGGACGTCGGTGTCACTATAGAATGAAATTAGCGGAAGTCCGAGCCCTACCGGCGTCGGACCCTCGCGAGGACGGATGACCGGTAAAAGACGTCGATCCTATTGTGCCGTTTGACCCAAAGGCCCAAGTACCCTTCGTTTAGCCCCATTTGCACTTAGACTATAAATAAACCTCCTCCTCCTCCTAGTTAGGGTTAGCGGTTGTTTAGTTCATATCTGAGATAGAGCTTTGCTCATTCACTGGTTACTTCTCCGCCGGAGTTCCGACCTCTTGGAGAAGATCCCCCAAAGGATTCAAGACCCCATCACGGGAAGACCCTTCAAGACCTCCTCACGGAGAAGACCTTTGTATCGTCCTTTGTTGACTTTGGATCATGTATCACTCTTTGTGTTTGAGGATCTAGCATATGTGTGACCAAATCTTGTGGGTTTGGTGATTCTCTTGTATTTCCCTCGTGATTTCTCCTCGAGTTCTTGTAGGATTCCCTCAATCATGAAAGATTGGGCATCTAGGGTTCTACCCTACATCATCTTGGTGTCATGAGCCACGTTGATCACGTTTTGGAGCCCCTACCCTTGTTTTCTAGCTTGGTTTTGTTGTGTTCTTCCCAATTTGAAAATCCCACCAAAAATAGCCCTAATTATTTTTAGTGATTTGTTGGTGTGATGAAGTTTTGTTGGATTTGATCCATGGATTTGCTTTGCCATGCGTGGATCTAGCTTTCCCCATCATCTCCACCATTTCCATCCACAAAATCGCTCGGTTTGACCAATTTTGCCACCTCCACCTTGAACCCTAGTTGTTCATCCTGCCAAAATCGCCGGGCTCGGACGTCTGCCGCTATCGGACGTCCGGGACGGATGACCTCCCCTCCGGGCGTCCGTTGTTTCTGGAAACTGAAAAAGTTCAGTTAACCACCACCACCTCTCTGCCTTCACCTCCGCTGCCTTTCGATACCACCACCACTTTCTACAAGCACCACCATCGCACCGCTATCAACTCCGTCAATTTTGAGGCGTTTTATTTTGAAATTTGAGTTGTGGTTCCTGTGCTATTGTGTTTTGACTTTATAGGTATGGTTCGACATCAACATCACCACCGCTCATCTTAGCGAGGTCATCATCGACATTGACCACTTCATCATCATCCGTCCTTGCTTACAAGCGACTACTTGACGGTAACCTCGGCGACATCTTTGTCTACTCCTTGCCATTGCATTGATAACCCCATAGGTGATAGATAGTTTTGTGATAAGATAAATAATGCGAGCAAAAAGTAAATAAAGTAAATAAAGTGCAGCAAGATGGCTAATCCTTTATGTAGCAAAGGATAAGCCTGGAAAAATTCTAATAATGAAGAAGTAGCTCCAGGACACATTGGGAATTATCGTCAAGCTAGTTTTCATCACGTTCATAAGATTAGCGTTCGGTTGCTTTGATAATTTGATATGTGGGTGGACCGGCACTTGGGTGCCCTAACTTGGACAAGCATCCACTTATGATTAACCCCTATTGCAGCGTCTACAACTACAAAAGGAGTATTAAGGTAAACCTAACCACAACATTAAACATATGGGTCCATATCAACCCCTAACGAAACAACGCATAAACTAGGGTTTAAGCACTCACTCTAGCAACCCATCATCTACTTATTACTTCCCTATGCCTTCCTCTAGGCCCAAATAATGGTGAAGTGTCATGTAGTCGGCGTTCACATGACACCACTAGAGGAAAACAACATACATCTCATCAAAATATCAAGTTGATCTTCGTGATCGTTCATGATCGTTCCTTAGCCGTGTTGGCTCCTTTATATCTGAGACAGGAGGCACCTCTAGACACACAAGTTGATCTTCGTGATCGTTCCTTAGCCGTGTCTTGCCCCCCTCCACCATATTCCACCTCGGTCATATCGTTGTGGTGCTTAAGGCGAAGCCTGCGATAGAACATCATCATCGTCCCGCCCGTCGTCTTGTGGAACTCATCGAAACCCTCTGGGTGGTCGGGATCGTCAAGCTGAGCGTGTGCTGAACTTCGGAGGTGCCGTCGTTCGGTGTTTGGATCGGTCGGATCGTGAAGGCGTCGACTACATCAACGCGTTGTCATAGCGCTTCGCTTCTGGTCTATGAGGGTACATGGACAACCTCTCCCCTCGTTGCTATGCATCACCATGATCTTGCGGTGCGTGGAATTTTTGAAATTACTCGTTCCCCAACAAGGAGATGGTCTGGTGAAGATGTTGATGGAGATTGACCCCCTCGATGAGAGGATCGTTGGTGATGACATTGATGATGATTTCCCCTGCGGAGAAGTCGCCCTGGAACAACTCCGAGCCTAGATTGATTCCGCCAAGGTTCGCCTCGTGGCGGAGTTTTATCTGTAAGCTTGCCGATTTTTCCGGGAAAGAGTGATGATATAGCGAAGATGGGCCGGAGGCCACGGGAGCCCGGGGAGATAGAGGCGCGCCCTCGGAGGGGCCTGTCTCTGGACAAGGTGTGGGCCTGGCCTATTCTTTGCTCATAAATTCTCAAGAAATCCAAAAAGTTGTTTCGTGGAGTTTCAGGACTTTTGGAGTTGTGCGAATAGGTTTCAACGTTTGCTCCTTTTCGGCCGAATTCCATTGCGGCATTCCCCCTCTTCATGGTAAACCTTGTAAAATAAGAGAGGATAGCCATAAGTATTGAGATATAATGTGTAATAACAGCCCATAATGCAATAAATATTGATATAAAAGCATGATGCAAAATGGGTATCAACTCCCCAAGCTTAGACCTGCTTGTCCTCAAAGCGAAATCAAAAATATGTTAGCATGTTTAGAGATAGAGGTGTCGATAAAAATAAAATATGGACATGAGGGCATCATGATCATTCTAATAACAACAACATATATAGATTTTGTCATATGATTTCCTATGCTCAAGTAATAAGCAATTCACAATGTCAAGTATGGTTCATAAACTTCATTGGGAACTAACAAACTATAATCTCGTCATTGAAGTAATTGCAATTTATAGCAACATCGAAAAAAGTTAATAATAAAGCTTTTCAACAAGCTCACATACTCAACTATCTGTAGTCTCCCATAATTGCTAACACTCCCAATACTTGTGGTTATAGAGTTTCATTGGGACACTAAGAAGATAGGGGCTTATTTTTTGCCTCGGCGTATTCACCTTTAGGTGATGTCAACAATAATAGCCTATGCCAACTTCATCCAATTGGATATATGTATCATGATCTTTCAAACACGAGGAGCTTGCCAAAGGATAAAATGAAAAAGGGAAGGTGAAGATCACCTTGAATCAAGCATAAAGTAAAAACATAAAGTAAAATGGCCCTTACGGAGAGCGAGAGGTTGTCATGCGCATTTAGGGTTGATGCACAAAATCTTAATGCAAAAGAACGTCACTTTATATTGCCCTTGTATGTGGACCTTTATTATGCAATCCGTCGCTTTTATTACTTCCACAAGTTAGTACAAAGCTTATTTTTCTGCACTAATAAGTCATACATATTTATAGAGCAATTTTATTGCTTGCACCGATGACAACTTACTTGAAGAATCTTACTCAATCCATAGGTATGTATGGTGGACCCTCATGCAAAACTGGGTTTGAGGATATTTGGAAGCACAAGTAGTATCTCTACTTGGTGCAAGGAATTTAGCTACAAGAGGGGGAAGCTCAACATGTTTGGAAGGTCGATGACAATATACTTTGCGAGATGTCGGAAAACATAAACCATTCGTTGTCTTCTTGTCCAACATCAACTCTTTTAGCATGTCATACTTAATGAGTTCTTCACAATCATAAAAGATGTCCAAGATAATATATCTATATTGAACCTC
>JAHHZJ010002241.1:0-20040 GCA_021437245.1 Aegilops speltoides
TCTTCCAAATCTTGGATTAGCGTGTCCTGCTCTTGCTCTTCACTGCGATATCATCCATATAGCCTCTACATTTACGTGGATACGTGGCTCAAAAGCGTTATACACTACCCTTGCAAGCGTTGATCCTGCATTCTTGGTCCAAATGGCATGCGTGTGAAGCAATAGGTGCCACATGGAGTGATAAGCGATCTTCTCTTAGTCCTCTTTGGCCATGAAGATCTGGTGATAGCTGATGCGCATCAAAAGCGAGTAGCTCACATCCGGCGGTGGGTCAACAATCTGGTCGTCTTGGCGGCAAGGGAATGGATCCTTGGGACATGCTTTATTTACATCGGTGAAGTCTATACACAGCCTCCATTTTCCGTTGGCCTTGCGCTTACGGCGGTGGGTTTGCTAACCCGTCGGATGGATCACACCTCTAACTAGGCTGCTGCCTCTAGCTTCTTGATTTCTTTGATGAATTCTTGGCGCTCCGGCTTGCTTCCTCACTTTTTGTAGCGGGCGCGCGAGGGCAAGCGGCAAGTTTGTGCTCAATTACCTTCTGGGAACACGGGGATGTCGGATGGTTGCCATGCAAACACGCCGACGATTACGCCCGCGAGAAAGCAACGGCGCTTTCCTATTTCTTTGTCAGCGTGTGGCGATGGTGAAGGTACCACCGGTCTGCGTCCTCATAGCGGACACCTTCTTGGTTGCGGCGGAGCAGCCATTCCTTTTACTCTTGCGGTGGAGCTCGGCAGGCGTCCTCGGCAGCGCAACACTCCGAAGAAGTGCGATTGCGGAGTGGGCCCGCGGCGTTCTTGGACTTGATCTTCGTCTTCTTCCCCAGGAGCTTGGCGGCAAGTGTATTCTTATCGGCCTTTCTTTGTCGCATCGGTAGATCTTGTCGGTGCAGATGGCGCATCTTTCTTGTCGCCGTGGGCGGTGATGGCGCTTATCGGCCCGGCATCTTAATGCGTTATAAGCATAATGGGAAGCTGCCATGAACTTGGCGAGGCGGGGCGGCGAGTATTCCGTTGTATGGTAGCGGAATATCGGTGACGTCGAAAGTAATCGCTTCGATCCACGAAATTGAGCTCCCGCCAAAGGTCACCGGCGAGTGATCTTTCCTTGGGCTTACTCCTTCCGGGTTGATTCCTTGGAAAGAACCGGTCTCTTGAGCTTCGCCATCTGGGATTTGGAGTTTCTTGATCACAGCGAGAGGAGATCAAGTTCAGCCAGCCCACCGTTAACCAACATTTGGTGACCTTGAGGTTGCGAATGGTGGGCGAGACCAGCATCGGCGAGCACCCGACCAGCGGTGGTGCGGTCGGGGTGATCCTCAAGGTCAAAAATGATGGGCGTCTTTGGACCATTTGAGAACTGCTTGGCGACTCTCTGCTGACTCGCTGCATTCACTTCACGCACCTTTGCTTTAGGCTGGCGGTGGGAGGTGTGCGATGGCGCCACCGTCGGCGCCACCAGGACCTCCGTGGCCTTCGGAACTCCTGCTCGCTGTCATCCTCGTCCTCCATGTCCTCGTCGCCGTCTTCTTCATCCTTGTCGCGGCTCGGGAAGGTCGATCACCTTGCCGCCCGCTTGGCCTTGCAGAGGTCCTCCCGACCATTGAGCAACCGCTTCTTGCTCGGTTCTCCTCGCCACCTTGGGCCCTCTCCTTGCTCGCGCCTCTCGTACTCAGCTTTTTGCTGCTTTCGGCGAGATAGTCGGCAGCTTGCAGTTGTAGAGATCGTGGCCCTTGGTGTGGTGGATTTCTTGATATTGCTTGCGGGGCATACAGCATCGGCTGCGCCACGAGGGCAAGCTCCTTGCAGTTGCCAGCCTATGTTTGCTTGGCGGGAGCTTCCTTGCGGACTTCTCGGCGGCAAGCACCTCTTCCTTGTTCTTCTTACGAAAGTTCCGCCGCCGCGCTTTTTGCCGAAGCAGCGTCGTCGGTCGCTTCCTCAGCGCCCGACATCCTCCCGAGAGCCTCCTCCCCTCTTCAGCAGCGTCGCATTTATCGGCGAGCATAAAGCTCGGCGACATCCGGATCTTAGTCGCCGCCATCTCTTCACGCATCGGCGAGTTACGCCGCGTTACGGTGGAAGCGGCGTGATAACCGTGGCGGTGGAGCGTCGAGATGTTGTCTTTGCACACTGAAGCGTTGGATGTACTTGCGAGGATTCTCCTTCATACGGGCCAAAATGTGGAATCGCTCTCACGGCGTGGGGCTGTGGCGCCCGGTGAAAGCGCCAACAAGCGATAGCAAAGTCGCCCAGAAGAAATGGAGCCTTCCGGCAAGTGCATAAGCCAAACGAGCGTTCGGCCTAAGCCTGGCGGGAAGTAGTTCGCCGAATCTTCTCGTCGCGCCCGGCAGCTGCACGCGATGGTGTGAATCTTGAGGAATTCGAGGTGCGTTTTGCCGTCGTACTTCTCCGATGCGTCGGGCTTGAAATTCTTCATCTTTGGAGCCTTTGGGCCGCGCGCGCAGCTCACGGGTGAGCGCAGGGGCAGCAGCGTCTGACAAGTCGCACAGCTCATCGTAGTAGCGTCGGCGATCTTCGGCTCTGGTGCGATTGTCGCCCGAGTCTCGGCGGCGTTCGATCGTGGTCGGCGTCTTCTGCCGCCGATCGTCAAGGACTGGCGTTGATCGGCGAGCCAGCGGATCCGATGATGCCGTGGAGCCGTCGTCGGCGTTGTTCGGCGGCGTCTTCGCTTCAGCGGCGGGGAGTGCAGTGGTTGCACCCGGCGGTCTTATCGCCGCCGGCGCCGTCTTCTCGGCTTACGCGGCTGCGAGGCGGCAGCTCTGTGGAAGATTAATGGTTGCGGCGACCGAGGCTCAGATGGTAGCCCTCGGTCTTGACCTTGTCCGCTCTTTGGAGAAATCGAAACATTGCGCTCTTGTGGCGCTGCGGAAGTGGTGGGAAGCGGGAAGCGAGTAGTGCGAGGCGGGGCGCGCTCGGACTCTGCGGTGTTAGAAGGGCGAGGTCCTCCGGCGCCGCCGCTTTACTGTGCGGGCGGTGGTCGGAACATCCGCGAAACCTCCGTGCGTCCCTGCTCCGATGGCGGATACCACCTCCGTGGTATGGCGCTGCTTTGGTCGTCGTCTTGCGCTGAATGGGCGTGGATCCACGGAGACGGCGCGGTCATCCGTCTGTCCACAGATGCGGTGGCGCGCGAGTACCCTCGCCGGTGTCCACCCTTCGTGGCGTCTCCTCCGCCCACGGCTGGCTCCGGTGGCGGCGGGTGAAACATGAGCAGATCCGCAACCCTTAAGCCCTGCGTCTTGAGGCCATGGCGCGATTGTCGATGAAGTCGGAGAGGTTGATGAAAAACGCCAGCGCTAACGCGGATCAGTCCGCACAACCTCGGCGCCCCCTACAGCACGCCAAAAGATGTCGAGGCGGGCGGAGAGCCCGCGCCGCGCGGCACCTATGGGGCGGGCCCCGCCGTGTGTGCGATGCGAGGCGGAGGAGCACGAAGCGGCGAATCGGCGATGCGCGGGCAGATTTTACCCGGCCGGACGCGATGGGCGCGTAAAACCCTCTGCTGCTTTGTGTTGTATTTGATCTTGCTCGGGAATCTGGCGTATGGTGGTGTTGTGTTGGGTGAATCGAGCTAGCCGAACCTTAAGCGCGAGTTGCCAGATCGAACCCCCCTCACGTTGTGCATGGGCCTCCTTTTATAGAGCAAAGGGTCACCAGCAGGTGTCAGCGTGAGAGAAAGGGGTAAAAATGTAAAGAGGTGGTAGTTGGAGCAGTCTTGGAGCGGTGCAGCTACGATTAGCGAACGATGGATTCTACCTACTTTTGACGAGGAGGGACAAGGGCATTTAATGCCGTCGCCGTCGACCCAAAAGCTCCGCCCTTGCGTCTCCAAATCGCCCGGCGATGGATCCACCACCGTGGAGTGCCGCACCCCCATCTTTGCCTGACCATCCCGCAGCGTCTCTGGAGAAGGCTAAAAGCGGCGCATGGACAGATGAGCTGGAGTGCGGACGCATGGCGCAGCTCTCCGGCAAGTACCTTGCGGGGTCTTGACTCTGCGGACCGGGAGCTTGCGGGCTCGTAACTACCGCTCCCGGGCCCTCGCCGGAAGCGTATAGCAGCGCGGCGTGTCTTCTCTGATGTAGTCTTCTAGTCTCCCGGCGAGCTCCTCTCGCCGAGGGGCTATGTGGCGATGTAACTCTTGAGCACAGGGCGGCCTTCGGCAAGCTCCTCTTGCGGGGTCTCGATCTTCTGTCTTGTACACTTTGTTCTTGAATGGCTTGATATGGAGGCGGGAATGGTCTCCGGCAAGCACATGGTAGATCCGGCGGCGAGGCTGCAACGCCCGTGCACAAGTTGAAGTCTTGAGGTACCCTACCTTAATCTACAAAGCAATGAGGACTCCGGTGAACCGGGCTGTGGCGGGCTACGAGGACTCCGGTATTCATCGTGACATTTCCCCGAAGAACAGACCACTGAGAGCGAAGAAGGACACATGCGGCCACCCTAAGTGTTCGGAGCGGTAGGAAGCTACCATGGCTCGGTGGAAACACTAGGAGACATTTCCGTAAGAGAGGCTACTAAGATAAACAACTAGATAGTCGGATCCCACACATACCAAGCATTTCAATAACATACACACAATATGCTCGATATGTGCAAATACAACATGGCATCACAACATGACTCTCTGACTCAAGTATTTATTCATTAGGCTCACGAGGCGAGATATTACAAACATGGGTCTCGACCCGGCATTGAAACATACAAGTCAAAGCACAAGCGGATGCTTAACATGTCGATCTGAGACATCTATAAATGAAAAAAGGCTGAAAAGCGACTATCTACGAGATCTGCGAGGGCACAAGATCGTAGCTGAGGTAACAAGCTAAGCGTTGAAGTCGCGTGGAACTACTAAGCGAGGCTGAAGTCTCTCTGCAAAAACATAAAATAGGCAAGCGTGAGTATAAATGTATGACAAGACTTACATCGAACTAACTACATATGCATCGATATCAACAAAGGGGGTGGTGGAGTTTGGTGCGACAAGCCAGCTTTGACTCGGTGGCTATCTAAACTACATTTGCAAGTAACTCTTTGAGGTGGCGCACGAGTCCACATATTCACCATATCAATACACCACTATGGATCCGCTCCGTCTCCCTACGAGCGCCATCCATAGCACTCACGCTTATCTTGCGTATTTTAGAGTATCCACTTTCACTTGTCTATGAACTGTACAAGGGTCCAAGTTTCCATATCAGGAATCCGGCTATTGAATAGATAATGATAACCTGCGGTGTACTTCTTCACTGCGCTCTCGCCACTTATTGCCTGTACCGTCATGTACCTCGGCAACCTTCAAGTGGAAGCAGGCGAGGGAGTGCCACGGCCTACCTAAACACTCAAGTCTCTCGTCAGGTTTATCGCCTATTCGGGTTCCATCCGCAAGGAGATCCGGCGGGGTGTCGCTCACGGCCCCCAAGCGATGTGGCGGGGTTCCCAAGCCCACCATCCAGGGTGCCACTTGGTACACCGTGCCATTGTGCCTAATCTGTCCCAAGCCCACATGCGGGTGCCACTTGGTAGACTACTAACACTACCTACAAACACGAAACTAGTTGCAACTCTGAGACAGAGAGAACAAGGGTGATCAAAAAGCCGAGAGGGCTTGGGCGCCCGGAGCCCAATGTGTGGTAATGCTGTTCATGGATCACAAACACAGAACTCAGTTCACGAGGGCGGCTGCAATGAGACAACCCACCATGTACTCCTACATGGCCTCTCACGCTACCTTTGCAGAATCGTGTTCACACACTTAGCTCACACAGTAGGACATGTTCACACACCTCGATTCATTCCCGATGAATCGGACTGACTCAACTCTAAGCAATAGCAGGCATGACAAACAAGCAAGAATGAGTAGGCACATCGGGGCTCAAACAACTCCTACTCATGCTAGTGGGTTTCATCTATTCTTGTGGAATGACAGGTCATCACGAGAGGATAAAGGGGTTCAACAACGCGGCATGTAACAGTTGTATCGTTGTTGTCCTAATGCGATAAAATAAGCGAGAGAGAGTGGGATTGTATCGGAATGAACAAGGGGTTTTGCTTGCAGCACTTACGAAGATAATATAGCTCTTCATCGGTGTCATCGAACTCATCGTTGGAACATCGCCTCTGAGAGGGACAAATACCGGCAAACAAAGAGGACACAATCAATGCAATGCAACAAATATGATGCATGATAATGTCATGGCAATATCTGTTGATTGAGCTAATGCAACTAGAAACAGATTAAATGAAGCTGGTTTGAACCAAAGATTCAAATTCAACTCCATATGTGATTATTTAAATGACATTCACTTAGTTTGTCTAAACAGCAGCCATAAGTTGTTCTAACATGCACGAAAATGGTACAGATGGATAGATTGGATTTTTCGATAATTTTCATATATAAATTATTTCAATCGAGCTACGGTTGAATTTCTATGATTTTAGAAGTTTATACTATTTTACGGAATTTCTGATTTATTTTAAATCGAAAATTATTAACTCGTCGACATCAGCGTCCTTGTAGACGTCGGCAGGTCAGCTGCTGACTGACGAGTCAAACTGACGAGGGGCCTTGATCGATGTTGACGGCTGGTTAGGGTCAGCGACAAGGTGGGCTCGGTCAGCGAACACGTCAAATATAGAAAAATAGGAATATTGTACGACGGTGGCGTCGTCGGCAAAATATTATAGTCTTGGTGTGCCATTAGATTTCATCTAGGTAGTCTCTGAGCTTGACTGCTGTGGGATTACCAAGCCAAAGCTGGTCGAAGTTGTGTCTAGAAATGCTTTAGTTATGTAAGGAATTGATTGTGGGATGGAGCGTAAGGCTCTTTTTACTCCTTATACCGTATGCCCTTACGATCGAGTCATCTTATTTTCCTCTGGGGTTAAGGAACTAGGCTATCTCTTCTTTCTATTAGGATCACGCGTTTCTAATCCGTAGACTTATAGGATTGTTGGTTTCAAGCCTCGGTTAAGTTCCTACTATACGTATGTTAATTGTTGATCTCGAAACCTTGATATTGTACTTACGAGTGGTTATGCCACCATTTTTGCGATATGTCTCAAATCTTTTCGAGCATTCTTTGCCGTTATCTTGTCGAGTTATCGGGTTTCTAAATAATCGATGCATTTGCAAATCCCTTCCTACCGTTTCAAAGTTCCTTTGTGCGGATTAACCACACTAAGCGGTGAGTTGAGGTACTCTATTGCCTCGATGTATATGTTGGAGCTATTATTATGACCCTAGATGTCTAGAGTATTACCTAGTAATTTAGCCATGCTTTGTGTTCCCGGTGTGTTGATTACGGCCATCGGTCTAAAAGCATCCGTGATGCCACTTAGTATGTAGGTATTCCACCTCGGGTTTTGAACCGAGATTCACCCTACTTACTTCATGTTGATAGTGGTTGCTAGTTCCTTTAGGTTATTAGTAACCTTGCGATAGTTCTCGAGGTTAAGTGGTATATCGTTCTTCCAAATACCATGAGCTGCTTATGGCGAAGTTCTTGAACAAAAGATCACAACGAGTGCTCTAGATGAGTTCTCCATTCTATATTGCGAATCTGCCGGTTCTACCTTCTGCATGGGTTATCCGGAAGAAATGTTGAGCTATGCTCGACATACTAATCTATGCATCCACAACTCAGAAAATCATATGCTCCTTTGAGTTGTCCCTCTTTAGTTGTCTTCTGACCTTCATCTATCAATTTATAGTCAATATTATGCGTGCATTCGTTCATCGATGCCTATTACTCTTGTGGTCCGTCAAGCCATTCTATTCTGGAATGACTAGGAGAAACAAACTCCAGTACCTCTTCCATATCCAGGATTGGGTCAAAGAAGTTGTATTCCATAGATCAAAATGCCAATCCACCTTACAGTACGTTCTACCTTGAAGTATTACCTTCTTTATGTCGAGATTGTTATGAGAATTGCACCATCTCTTATGAATTCTTGGCCGGTGATACTTCTAGCCATCATTTTCATTTCTCGGTTCCGTGTTGTTTACAAGCAGGAATGCCGACAGTGAATCATGTTGTGTGAACTCAATACTCCTAGCATTTGTGTTGCTTGGTAGTTAATGGACAATAATTTCCTTCTTAGTGTGTTGGTTCTTGAATCATCATTCTAAGACTGATTGTGCTACCTAGTCCTTATTTCTGGTGCACTCTTGATCAATGAGTTAGGATTTTGGCAATCCCTCACTATTACGGTCATATCGTCTTGCCACGAAAAGCAAGATTGTTCTCGAGCTTAGAAACATATCGATTGGTTCGTGATTCTCGAATGTCTTCTCGGAAGTATCACCGAGGATGTCACTGTTTGCTATGTTGAGCTCGTGATCAAGTTGGTTTTGAAACCACTCTTTCTCCAGAATCCGTGTTGGATACCTGGGCTAGTTGGCTAAGCTAAACAACAACTTGAGAGTTGGAAGATGAAAGCTTGTCAGGCTCAGTTCATTCCAAAGGGATATCTTTGTGTGTGTGTGCGTGTGTTCAAGAAAGATGATATCTTCATTGATTGATCCTCATGGTCAATTGTTGGATTTATTGTCTTACCCCAAACCTTTGATTTGAGAATGGGCTATCATCAAATCAAATCGGAATAACGATGTTAAGTAATGTTGTCTTACTCGTTGTTGATTCCTCGAGCATACACCATTATATCTTTTGGATCGACCAATGTTAGCACCTTGTTCACATAATTACGAATTCCTTCTTCATGGGGCCGGGATGAATTGTTGTTGAGCCCATCGGCAACATATTTAACCTCTCCATGATTGTGTTGAACATCCAGCTAGTATTGGAAACTTATATAAGCATTATCTTCATGACCGCTCATGGAGCATATGTCGGATGAAAGGCGTGACTTTCTCTAATTCACGTGCACTTGGTGTAAGTTCCGCCGTGGATCGAGAAAGATTGTTTTGCTTCCTTTGGAATCATCCCAAGTCAGGTCATGCATGTGTGAAGTATACCTTTGGATTGTGAGATTAGCTACCTTCATTCTATATGTGTTCCTAGCGCCAAGCCAGCGATTGACTTGTTCAAGGAGAAGGAGTTCCTTCTTAAGAGCAAGACTTACGCATAAGGACTTGATATCCTAGATGATGGTTCCCACGAACTTCGGTAGTATTTTATTATAAGACTACTACGTGGTCATGCACATGCAGGACAACGTGTTCACATGTTTGTAGCGAGAACCAACTCATGTTTTGGAGCTTGCTATCGTAGTTCATTTCGAGAATCTACATAGCGTCATCTAAATCGATTTGTGTTGCAAACTTTCTTTTCGGACATGTTGTGCGAAATATCTTGTCACCAACGGATCTGAATCTCGAGAGATATGATGGTTGGAACACTTCAACATTGCATGTTGTTCCCAGCTTGCACCCCATCGTGCCAATTTCCATGGACTGCCCTCTCGATGTCGATGTCGGGATCATCCTCAAAAGTGGACCCGCCATGAGTCCCATCCATTTCGGTTGATAAGCAAAAGTCATCCATTGCGTTGTCTTCAACAAGGTAGTCCACATCATCCATTCTAGTATGAGTATGTCTTTTATTAGAACTCTTTCAACCAATCGATTGTGATTTGCCTTAGGCTGGTATTAAGAGTTTCAATGATCTCTGTATCAAGGTAATTCTTTTTGCCATAAGGGATGATTCTCTGAGCCACCCTCCCTATGGTACCCGTTATGGAGTCATGGCAGTTTATCCTCGCTACTTGAAACCCTCGTCAAATTGCTTCTTCCATCCCTCTGATGCATGTTTTGCCTCTCGGCTCGAGAGATGTTTCTATGTCTCATTCCATGAATTGATCTTGTGATCATTAATATGATCCTAAGTTGCGAATCTCGGGAAGATCGATTCTTCTAAAATTCTCCCTTTCTACTTGTTGTCATGTGGGATGTAGTTCTCGAGCAAGGCGTCGAGACAAAGATGATGATCGAATCAAGGTTCTTATGAAGTGCAACTTTGGATCGTGAAGATTATGTTAGTTGTGTTCCCCTTCATTTTACCCTATGCTTGAATCTCGGGGCCGAGATTCTTGTTTTAATAAGGGGTGAGTTGTCACATCCACGGTCACGGCATGTAGTAGGCTAGCCCTTCATGTGTGCATCATGTTTAACTTTTCAAATGAAGTTGAAATGGGATTGTTCAAACCCTAGCACGGATCAAATCAAATAGGTTCAACATAAAATCATTTTCAATGAACAGAAATGCCCTTCTAAAATGTTTATCATCTTTGCCTTGGTCTTAAACCTCGACAAAATGATGCACAATTTTCTAGGTCATCCTAAGGTCCTTGAATTAAATCATAAGTATTTGAATTTGGACATTTAAATTCTATAAAATATTTTAAATGTCCAAATACTCCTAAGCGAAATGTTCCATGTTGGATATATTCTATCCGATTGGGCATGTGCAGTTTAGTTATTTTGAAAGGTCTAGGTACTTTTAGAAAAGCCTAAATATTACAGAATAATAGAAAGCAGAGAAGCGAAACTTACATAAGTTACAGCTTACTGTCTTGACCCAGCCTTTGCAGCTGGCCCGAGGCTGGCCTAGCCCACCACATTGCCAGTCATCCCCTCCTCTTGCGGAAAGGCGGAGGAAGCAGGCTCGCCCCGTGGCGTGCCTTGCCGCAATGACTGCCTGCCTCCCGGCTCTCTAGTCGCGTCGTGGAGGCTGCCACGAACCCCTCTGCCTCTTCCCTCTCTCCACTGGCTCCACTCTCTCCCCTAGTGTTGGCATGCCAGGCGCCTCCTTGCGTGGCGTGCAGCAACCACCACGGCCCTTGGCCTCCTTACGCCTCCCGGCGCACCAAGAAGTCCGCCGTCGTCCTCTCTGTTGTCTCCGCCAAGCCACCTGACGGAAGAGCCTACTGACATCGTCCCGTCCTCATCTTCAACCTCCGGCTGCGGCAACCTCGCCGTGGATTCGCGGGCTCGGTCGTCCCGACCTCATCGACTCGCCGCCGAGTTCACTTGTGAGCTCCTTCCGTTCCCCTCCTTTTCTTTGCTTGTTCCCATCCCACAGCACCCCCCGCGTGCCCGAACACCGTCGTCGCCATAGCCGCCCAGCTCCCTTGCCCGAGCCCCTCTGCCGAACCCGTGGCACTAGGCGCTCGGTGGCCGTGGGTGCCATCTGAGCCACGACTTCTTCCCTACCGCCCTGCAGCCCGCGCCCGCTCCCGACCGAGCTCGGCCGCCGTCGTGGTCGGCCTTGTGATCGTCTCCGGCCGCCCGGCACATGCCACTTCCACCATCAAAGCCCGCAGCAGCTCCCAGCAGCCTTGACCAGCATAGCGGCGCGGCCGTGGCGGAAGCAGCCGACGGCGATCGCCGCCGTGCACTTAGCGTCGGCGATTAATCGCCCGGCTAACCGTCATTAGCTGCCTAACCACGGTTAACCACCCGACCCACAAATCGGGCCCCTGTTTAATTAACGGCTAAAAAATTAGTTAGAATTAGTCTAATTCGGTGGACCCGCAGCGTCGGCATTAACCATCTTGGCGTGTACATTGACGGACCCACTGTCATTGACCTAAGGCTGCCTTTGGGTCAGCGACGATGGACCCAGTCGAGGTTTGACCGGACCAGCCCGTTGACTTCTTGACGTCACACTTACGCGGTGGCGCAATAAACCCTTTTACGGATTTATTCTTAAATAGGAAATTCAAAAATGTTGCAAACTTCTAAAAATTCATATAAATTCAACCGTAGCTCAGATTGAAAAGATTTATATATGAAAATGATCGGAAAAATACAATCTATCCATACTGCCTTTGGTTTCATGCATGTTTAAGCAACAACCTTGCTGTTCATATCAAAACATGATAATGCACTTTATGAATTCATAGTTTGAGTTTGAATTTGAATCTTTGGTTCAAATAAGCTCAAACCTTTACATTCTTAGCTGCATTAGCCCAAATCACAGCATATTGCCATGTCATGATCATGCAGCATATTGTGCATTGCATTGATTGTGTTTCTTCTTTGTTTGTGATTGGTTGTTCCTCTCGATAGGCGTGTTAACGATGAGTTCGATGACACGATGAAGAAACTATATTATCTTGAAGTGCCGAGGCAAGCAAAACCCCTTGTTCATTCGATACAATCCTACTCTCTCGCTCCTGCTCTATTTTCTTGCATTAGGACAACAACGATTCATACATTGCTTGCTGCGGTAGTTGAACCCCTTTATCCTCTGCATGACTGTCATTCCACGGTAAATAGATGAAACCCACTAGCATGAGTAGGAGTTGTTTGAGCCCTAATGTGCCTACTCATTCATGCTTGTTTGTCATGCTGCTATTGCTTAGAGTTGTGTCGAGATCGATTCGCCGGGGAATGAATCGGAGGTGTGTAAACATGTCCTCTTGTTGAGATCTAAGTGTGTGAACACGATTTGGTAAAAGTAGCGGTGAGAGGCCATGTAGGAGTACATGGTGGGTTGTCTCATTGCAGCCGTCCTCGAGAAGCGGGATTACGTGTTTGTGATCCATGAGCAGTTACTACCACACATTGGGCTCCGGCGCTCCAAGCCCTCTAAACTTCTTAATCACCCTTGTTCTCTGTCCGGGAGTTGCAACTAGTTTACGGTGTTTGTAGGTTGTGTTAGTAGTCTACCAAGTGGCACCGGTGCAGGTGGGCTTAGGACAGACTAAACCTGATGTACGGTGTACCAAGTGGCACTTTCGGATGGTGGGCTTAGGAACCCTGCTCACATCGTTTGGGGCCGTGGCGACACCCGGCGGATCTCCTTGCGGATGGAACCCGAATAGGCGATAAACACGGGCGAGAGATTTGAGTGTTTAGGTAGGTCGTGGCCGACTCCCTCGCTGGCTTCGCTTGAAGGTTGCGAGGTACATGGCGTGTCTGAGGCGATAAGTGGCGGGCGTGTGTGAAGGTACACCCCTGCGGTGTTATCATTATCTATTGAATAGCGGATTCCTCGGATATGGAAACTTGGACCCCTTATGCAGTTCATAGACAAGTGAAAGTGGATGCTCTAAAATCGCCAAGATAAGTGTGAGTGCTATGGATGGGCGTTCTCGTAGGGAGGCGAGGCGGATCCATAGTGGTGTATTGATATGGTGAACATGTGGACTCGTGTGCGCCACCTCAAAAGAGTTACTTGCAGTCGTAGTTCAGGATAGCCACAGAGTCAAAGCTGTTTAGGTCAAATCAATTAAATGGCATTTGAATAATCACATATGGAGTTTGAATTTGAATCTTGTATTCAAACCAACTTCATTTAATCTGTTGCTAGTTATATTAGCTCAAATCATAGCATATTGCCATGTCATGATCATGCATCATATTGTGCATTGCATTGATTGTGTTCTTCCTTGTTTGCGGTGTTTGTCCCTCTCGATGAGGCGTGTACAGCGATGTCATCGATGACACCGATGAAGAACTATACTATCTTGAAGTGCCGAGCAAGCAAAACCCCTTGTTCATTCGATACAATTACTCTCTCGCTCCTTCTCTATTTTACTGCATTAGGACAACAACGATACAAGCTGTTACTTGCTGCGGTAGTTGAACCCTTTATCCTCTGCATGACTGTCATTGCCACGATAAATAGATGAAACCCACTAGCATGAGTAGGAGTTGTTTGAGCCACGATGTGCCTACTCATTCATGCTTGTTGTCATGCACTGCTATTGCTTAGAGTTGTGTCGGTCGATTCGCCGGGGATGAATCGGAGGTGTGTGAACATGTCCTCTTGTGTGTGAGCTAAGTGTGTGAACACGATGTGGTAAAGGTAGCGGTGAGAGGCCATGTAGGAGTACATGGTGGGTTGTCTCATTCGGCCGTCCTCGAGGCTGAGTTACGTGTTTGTGATCCATGAACAGCTACTACCACACATTGGGTTCGGTAACTTCGGCCCCTCTCGGCTTATTAATCAACTTGATCTCTGTCCGAGGAGTTGCAACTAGTTTACGGTGTTTGTAGGTAGTGTTAGTAGTCTACCGGTGGCACGATGCAGGTGGGCTTAGGGACGAGACTAGGCTTTGTGCACGGTGTACCAAGCATAGATCTACCCGTCGAGGTGGGCTTGGAACCCTTCTCACATCGTTTGGGGCCGTGGCGACACCCGGCGGATCTCCTTGCGGATGGAACCCGAATAGGCGATAAACACAGACGAGAGACTTGCATGGTTAGTCGGTCGTGGCCGACTCCCTCGCCCGACTTCGCTTGAAGGTTGCCGTGATACATGGCGAGTCAGGCGATAAGTGGCGAGGCGTGTGTGAAGAAGTACACCCTGCGGGGTTATCATTATCTATTGAATAGCAGATTCCTCGGATATGGAAACTTGGACCCCTTATGCAGTTCATAGACAAGTGAAAGTGGATACTCTAAAATCGCAAGATAAGTGTGAGTGCTATGGATGGCGTTCTCGTAGGGAGGCGGGAGGCGGATCCATAGTGGTGTATTGATATGGTGAATATGTGGACTCGTGTGCGCACCTCAAAAGAGTTACTTGCGATCGTAGTTCGGGATAGCCACGAGTCAAAGCTGGCTTCTTGCGGTCAAACCCCACCATCCCCTTTGTTGATAATGATGCATATGTAGTTAGTTACGATGTAAGTCTTCTTTGGGTACATTTGTACTCATGTTTGCCTATTTTATGTTTTTGCGAGAGAGACTTGATCTCACTAGTAGTTCGCATGGACTTGACGTTTAGCTTGTTACCTCAGCTACGATCTTGTGCCCTCGGCGGGATCTAGTAGATAGTCGGGCTTCTAAGCCTTTTTCATTTGTAGATATACGTACTCGGACATGTTAAGCTTCGCTTGTGCTTTGATTTGTATGCTCTGAATTTTGGGTCATGAGACCCTGTTTGTAATATCTCGCTCCTCGGGCCTAATGAATAAATACTTGAGTTGTAGAGTCATGTTGTGATGCCATGTTGTATTTGCACATATCGAGGCCTATTGTGTGTATGTTATTGAAATGCTTGGTATGTGTGGGATCGACTATCTAGTTGTTTATCCTTAGTAGCCTCTCTTACGGAAATGTCTCCTAGTGCTTCCTTTGAGCCATGGTAGCTTACTCTTGCTCAGGAACACTTAGGCTGGCGGCATGTGTCCTTCTTCGTTCTGTATGCATCCCTTGAAATGTCCGCGATGAACAGGAGTCTGTTAGCCGCTTCTGACTGGTTCACGGAGTCCTACTAGCCTAGTGCTACTGACACAGATTCACTTTGATGGCCAAACCGTTCGATCTTTGGGTCATGGATGCTGTCCTGTAAGTTTGTGCCACTTTGGGTTTCTGACTAGCCATGTCGGCCGGGCTCCTTATCATATGGATGCTAGCGACACTATCATATCGTGTGCCAAAAGCATAAGCGGTCCCGGGCAAAAGGTAAGCGAGTCGATAATTATTTTGCCTTGGATATATAAATGTTATATATATAATATATGTCCAAAAATTATTTCATTTATTAAGGAGCTCGGAATAATATAACTAGTTCTGAAAAAATTGGCATAAGTAAATAAAATGATTTAGTGTTTAAACTAAATCAAAACAAATCTGAAAAACAAAAAATAGAAAAAGAAGGAGAACTTACGCGCTTACCTCCTTTGTGCGGCTTGTTCTGTCTTGGCCTAGCACTTTCTGCGGCTTTAGCTCTGGCGGCCCATTTTTTCGGCCCAGCCACCTCCTGCCGGCGCTTGATCGTCGTCCTCTGGCGCCGGGGAGGGCGAGAAACCTGCCTTCGTCGCCCAGCATAGGCGCCACGCCACCAGCTTCTTTGCCTGCCTCCTCCTCGCCGCTGGATGTTTGCGCGCGCCACGTGCGCCCGACCCCTCTCACTCTCCCGTGTTCCCCTCTCCTCTGCTCTCTCTCTCTCTCTCTCGTTGGACGAGCGCATACCGCCGCCACCGCAGGCACCACCGTAGCCACCGGCCTCCCTCGCCCCTCCGTAGAGTCCCACGAGCTCCGCCACGTCGTGGCTGCCTCCTCGTCGAGCAGGCACCTCCGGGCGGCCTCCATCGCCCGCCATTGCCGTCGTCTTCCTCCTCGGGCTCCGCCGTCCGCACTTGCCGTCGATTCGCCGTCACCAGATCTTCCCGAGCTCGGGCGCCTTCGCTGGATCCGCCGTGAGCTCTGCCCGTTTCCCCTCTTCCCGTGCTCGTTTGCCCGTCTAGCTAGCTCAACCACCGTGCCGCAAGCTCCTCGCCGCGGCCATGGCGCCAGGTGGCGAGCGAGCCAGCCACACCAGCAGCGTCACCGTGTTCTGGTGGCGCCGGGAGGCCGTTAGAGCCCTCGCGTCCTTTGTCGTGCACCGCAACGCCCGCGCCCATAAGCCGCCCGAACTCCGGCCGCCGCGCTTCTGCTCTCCGTGACCGGCACCCCCGGTCTCCGCGTGTCCCCCTGGATGCCGCGAGCACAGGCTTCAGCGTGGGTGGTCTCCGCCGCCCGAATAGTCGCGGAGCAGCGTTCGAACCCCTCGCGCGCTTCGACCTCGCTGGCGGCTAAATGCGGCGGGATTGTTGGGTCGACCCGCTAACCAACCCCGATTGACGGTTTTGACCAGCGTGGGTCGATGGCGAGTGGGGCGGCTCTGCTAATCTTTAGCTTAGGATTAGTTTAAAACTAATTGAATCTGTTAACTAACTATAACACTAACGTGTGGGCCCCCAGCGTCAGGTTTGACCTTATCGTTGCCGTTGACCGCTGACGCAGCCTGTTGACGACGATCATCTTGGCCAATTATTTATTTTCTGGAATTATTTTAAAATAGGAAATTCCAGAAAATGTTCAAAACTTCAAAAATTCATATCAATTCAACCGTAGCTCAGATTGAAATAATTTATATATGAAAAATTATCAGAAAAATGCAATCTTTCCATCTGTACCAGTTTCATGCATGAAAATACAACTTATACCTGCTGTATAGGTGAAAACATATATATGGCATTTATAAGAGTTTAATTTGGAGTTGCATTTGAACCCTTGGTCCAAATGGACTTCACTCAAGATGAATACAAGTTGGATTAGCTCAAACAACATCACATCTTCATGCCATGTTCATGCATCATATTGTTGCATATGCTTGTGTTTTGATTGTTGGCACCGTTCCTTCTCGATAGGTCTGCTTTCAGAAGAGTGCTCGAAAGTACACATGCGTGAGCGGTGCCTCCTCTGTTGATCTACCGGCAAGCAAACCCCTTGTTCATTCCGATAAAATCCTACTCTCTCGCTCCTACTCTCGGTTATTGCATTAGGACAACAGCGAATGATCGCTACTTTGTCTTTGCGGTAGTTGAACCCTTTCCTCTGCATGACTGTCATTGCCACGATAAATAGTTGAAACCCACTAGCATGTGTAGGAGTTGATTGAGCCATGTTGTGTTCCTACCATGCTATGCTGCTATTGCTTAGAGTTGTGTCGGGTCTAATTCATTGGGAATGAATTGGATTGTTATGAGTTGATTACGGTCTTTGAGAGTTAAGTGTGTGAACACGATTTGGTAAAGGTAGCGGTGAGAGGCCATGTAGGAGTACATGGTGGGTTGTCTCCTTTGGAACCGTCCTTAAGCCTTGAGTTCTATGTATGCTGTCCAATGACTCGATACTACCACACATTGGGTTCGGTAACTTCGGCCCCTCTCGACTTATTAACCAACTTGATCTCTGTCCGAGAGTGCAACTAGTTTACGGTGTTTGTAGGTAGTGTTAGTAGTCTACCAAGTGGCACCGGCGGTGGGCTTAGGACAGACTAGGCACAAGTGTACGGTGTACCAGCGTAGATCCATCCGTGAGGTGGGCTTGGGAACCTGTTCACATCGTTTGGGGCCGTGGTGACACCCGGCGGATCTCCTTGCGGATGGAACCGAATAGGCGATAAACACTGGGCTAGAGTCTTGTGTGATTAGTCGGTCGTGGCCGACACCCTCGCCGGAGCTTCGGCTTGAAGGTTGCCGTGATACATAGCGTGTACATGGCGGTAAGTGGCGGGCGTGTTTGAAGAAGTACACCCTGCGGGGTTAACATGATCTATTGAATAGTCGGGTCGCGGATATGGACTTCTTGGATGCTTACATGGTACATAGATAACTTAAAGTGGATACTATAAAATGCTCAAGACAAGTGTGAGTGCTATGGATGGCCTTCTCGTGGGGAGGCGGGGATGAATCCATAGTAGTGTATTGAGTGGTGATTAGTGGACTCGTGTAATGCCATATGACCTCAAAGAATTTACGGTAGTCGTAGAACAGGATAGCCACGAGTCGAAGGCTGGCTTGCTGCAACTAAACCCACATTACCCTCTTGATACAAATGCATGTATGATAGGATCTAATGTAAGTCTTCTTGAGTACCTTTGTACTCATGTTGCTTTATTTATGTTTTGCAGCGGAGACTTGGTCTTACTAGTGTTCTCGTGGACTTGACAAGTAGCTTGTACCTCAGCTCGATCTTGATCGGATGTTGTAGATAGTCGAGGCTCTTGACCTTTTTCTTTTGTAGATATACGTACCCGGACATGTAATGCTTCGCTTGTTGCTTGTATGCTCGTATGATGGGTCTGTGACCCCTGTTTGCAATAAATGCTATGATGGCTCTTTGAGCCTTTATCTATATGAGTTGTTGAGTTATCTTTGTGATGCCATGTTGTACATCACATACTTGCATATTATCGTACATGTAATGTGTATTGCTATGTGTGGGATCGACTATCTAGTTGTTTATCCTTAGTAGCCTTACTTACGGAAATGTCTCCTAGTGCTTCCTTGAGCCATGGTAGCTTACTCTCTTGCTCGGAACACTCAGGCTGGCGGCATGTGTCCTTCTTCGTTCTGTGTGCGTCCCTTGGAAATGTCGCGATGAATACGAGTCTGTTAGCACTGCTCTGGCCAGTTCACGAGTCTGCTAGCCCGGCCTTCAGCACAGATTCACTCGTGATGACCGACACGTTCGTTCTTTGGGTCATGTATGCTGTCCACATAAGTTAGTGCCACTTTGGGTTCTGACTAGCCATGTCAGCCGGGCTCCTTATCATATGGATGCTAGCGACACTATCATATCGTGTGCCAAAAGCATAAGCGGTCCGGGCAAAGGTGGCGACACCGTGAGAGATACCGTGCATGAGGCAAAAGTGATATGAGGTGTTACATGCTAGATCGAGTGACATTGAGTCGAGTCTGACGACTTTGAATTAACTCATAAAGTATTTGAATTTGGGAACTTGAATGCTATAAATAATTTAAATGCTCAAATAATTACGAAACTAAATGTGGGCTGTTGCATATATTTAGAAGGTGCCCACAATTATTTTCAGGATTTTTAGAAGTGCTCTGGTATTTTAATAAAGCCCAAATAACTCTGAGAAAATAGAAAAACAGAGAAAAGTAAAATAGCGGAAACTTACAGGCTTACAGGCGCCCCAGCAATGGCGCAGCTCTGTCTTGGCCCTGCGGCCCAGCCACGGCCTCCTCCTTGTCGTCTTCCTCCTTCGCCGGGAGGGCGAGGCGTGTGACCGCCTTGCGCTAACTGCTTGTGACCACCTCCCTTACCAGCTTCGCCTTGTTGGAGGCACCAAAGGCGCACGCACTCCCCTCGCCTCCCTCGACCGCTTGCTCATCCCATCCCCTCTCTGCCGCCCTCTCTCTCCTGCGACCGGCGCCGTCGTCGCCGCCGCTTCGTCGTTGCCGTAGCCACCGTCCACCTCTCATCGCCGGCAGCGTCCATGAGCTTCACTTAGACTCCCTCGGCGTCCTCGGCGAGCCAAGAAATAGGGGAGACACCGTATCGTCGTCACCGCCGTCGTCTTCATCGTCGGCGCTGAGATCGCCATCGCTGTTTAAATCGCCGTCTCTGCCTCCCGTGCTGCGCCGCCCTCGTCGTCCGACCAGCTGTGAGCTCTCGCTGTTCCCCTTACTTTCGCTTTCGTTTGCCTCGCCTGAACCGTAGTTCCGCGGGCCGTGAGCTCCTCGCCGCGGCGATGATCGATCACCGCCACGGTCACTGCAGCCGTGTCCAAGCACACCAGCGTGC